>CM065589.1:261632597-261852159 GCA_033119425.1 Bufotes viridis
TGTCCGCCAAAACATATATTTTGTTCTGGGGTGAAATTCAATTGCCAAAATAGCAATACCCTGAATCTGGTGTCCCAGCTGTTGCAGGCCAAGATTCATAGTGTCCGCAAAAACATATATTTTGTTCTGGGGTGAAATTCAATTGCCAAAATAGCAATAACATAAATCAGTGGTTTCAGCTGTGGCTGGCAAAATATAATAGTGTCCGCCAAAACATATATTTTGTTCTGGGGTGAAATTCAATTGCCAAAATAGCAATACCCTGAATCTGGTGTCCCAGCTGTTGCAGGCCAAAATTCATAGTGTCAGCCAAAACATATATTTTGTTCTGGGGTGAAATTCAATTGCCAAAATAGCAATACCATAAATCAGTGGTTTCAGCTGTTGCAGGCCAAGATTCATAGTGTCCGCAAAAACATATATTTTGTTCTGGGGTGAAATTCAATTGCCAAAATAGCAATACCATAAATCAGTGGTTTCAGCTGTGGCTGGCAAAATATAATAGTGTCCGCAAAACATATATTTTGTTCTGGGGTGAAATTCAATTGCCAAAATAGCAATACCATAAATCAGTGGTTTCAGCTGTGGCTGGCAAAATATAATAGTGTCCGCCAAAATATATATTTTGTTCTGGGGTGAAATTCAATTGCCAAAATAGCAATACCCTGAATCTGGTGTCCCAGCTGTTGCAGGCCAAAATTCATAGTGTCCGCCAAAACATATATTTTGTTCTGGGGTGAAATTCAATTGCCAAAATAGCAATACCATAAATCAGTGGTTTCAGCTGTTGCAGGCCAAGATTCATAGTGTCCGCAAAAACATATATTTTGTTCTGGGGTGAAATTCAATTGCCAAAATAGCAATACCATAAATCAGTGGTTTTAGCTGTGGCTGGCAAAATATAATAGTGTCCGCCAAAACATATATTTTGTTCTGGGGTGAAATTCAATTGCCAAAATAGCAATACCATAAATCAGTGGTTTCAGCTGTGGCTGGCAAAATATAATAGTGTCCGCCAAAATATATATTTTGTTCTGGGGTGAAATTCAATTGCCAAAATAGCAATACCCTGAATCTGGTGTCCCAGCTGTTGCAGGCCAAAATTCATAGTGTCCGCCAAAACATATATTTTGTTCTGGGGTGAAATTCAATTGCCAAAATAGCAATACCATAAATCAGTGGTTTCAGCTGTGGCTGGCAAAATATAATAGTGTCCGCCAAAACATATATTTTGTTCTGGGGTGAAATTCAATTACCAAAATAGCAATACCATAAATCAGTGTTTTCAGCTTTGGCAGGCAAAATATAATAGTGTCCGCCAAAACATATATTTTGTTCTGGGGTGAAATTCAATTGCCAAAATAGCAATACCATAAATCAGTGGTTTCAGCTGTGGCAGGCAAAATATAATAGTGTCCGCCAAAACATATATTTTGTTCTGGGGTTAAATTTAATTGCCAAAATAGCAATACCCTGAATCTGGTGTCCCAGCTGTTGCAGGCCAATGGTAAATTTGTCCATCAAAGGATACCTTTCATCCAGGGCCTAAATACTAGCCCTAAAAGAGATATTCCCCCAAATCAGTGGTTACTGTTGTGCCTGGATTAGTGTAATACGCTACAAAAATAAATAGGCCTGAATTTGAAATCAATACATTGGGCCAAATATTTTTTTTCTTATTGTGGTGCTTGGTGAACGGTAACAATGAGGAAAACATCTAGTAAGGGACGCGGACGCGGTCGTGGTGGTGTTAGTGTACCCTCTTGTGCTGGGAGAGGACGTGGCCATTCTGCCACAGCCACACGTCCTAGTGAACCAACTACCTTAGATTCCAGTACCCGCCAGAATTTACAGCGATATTTGGTGGGGTCCAATGCCGTTCTAAGGATGGTAAGGCCTGAGCAGGTACAGGCGCTAGTCAATTGGGTGGCCGACAGTGGATCCAGCACGTTCACAACATTATCTCACACCCAGTCATCCGCAGAATACGCACAGGTGGCAACTGAAAACCAAGCCCATCAGTCTGTCACATCACCCCCATGCATATCAGGGAAACTGTCTGAGCCTCAAGTTATGCAGCAGTCTCTTATGCTGTTTGAAGACTCTGCTGGCAGGGTTTCCCAAGGGAATCCACATAGCCCTTCCCCAGTGGTGGAAGACATAGAATGCACTGATGCACAACCACTGATGTTTTCTGATGATGAGGACATGGGAATACCACCTCATCGGAGTCAGCACGTCTCTGATGATGACGAAACACAGGTGCCAACTGCTGCGTCTTTCTGCAGTGTGCAGACCGAACAGGAGGTCAGGGAGGAAGACTGTGTGGAAGACGATGCAGGGGACGATGAGGTCCTAGACCCACATGGAATGAAGGTCGTGCCACTGACTTTCATAGTTCAGAGGAAGAGGCAGTGGTGAGACCGAGCCAACAGCGTAGCAAAAGAGGGAGCAGGGGGCAAAAGCAGAACAGCCGCCGCCAAGAGAGTTCGCCTTATACTGGCCACCGCCACCAGGGACCGAGCACCCCAAAGGCAGCTTCAAGGAGTTCCCTGGCATGGCACTTCTTTAAACAATGTGCTGACGACAAGACCCGAGTGGTTTGCACGCTGTGCCATCAGAGCCTGAAGCGAGGCATTAACGTTCTGAACCTTAGCACAACCTGCATGACCAGGCATCTACATGCAAAGCATGAACTGCAGTGGAGTAAACACCTTAAAAGCAAGGAACTCACTCTGGCTCCCCATGCTCCCTCTTCTGCTGCTAAGTCGGCCTCTTCCTCCGCCTCGGGAGGAATGTTGGCACCTGCCGCCCACCAAACAGAGGATGTGCCACCGACAACACCACCTGCGTCACCAAGCATCTCCACCATGTCACACGTCAGCGTTCAGCTCTCTATCTCACAAACCTTGGAGAGAAAGCGTAAATTCCCATGTAGCCACCCTCGAGCCCTGGGCCTGAATGCCAGCATTTCTAAACTACTGGCCTTTGAAATGTTGTCATTCCGGCTGGTGGACACAGACAGCTTCAAACACCTGATGTCCATGGCTGTCCCACAGTATGTTGTTCCCAGCCGCCACTACTTCTCCAAGACAGCCGTGCCTTCCCTGCACAACCAAGTAACCGATAAAATCAAGTGTGCACTGCGCAACGCCCTCTGTGGCAAGGACCACCTAACCACAGATACGTGGACCAGTAAGCACGGCCAGGGACGCTATATCTCCTAACTGCACACTGGCAAATGTAGTGGCGGCTGGGCCGCAGGCGGAGAGTTCCTTGGCGCACGTCCTTCCACCGCCAAGGATCGCAGGGCATCATTCTTTGCCTCCTGTAGCCTCCTCCTCCTACTCGGCTTCCTCCTCCTCTGCTTTCACCAGCTCATCCAGTCTGCTACACACCTTCACCACCAACTTCAGCACAGCCCGGGGTAAACGTCAGCAGGCCATTCTGAAACTCATATGTTTGGGGGACAGGCCCCACACCGCGCAGGAGTTGTGGTGGGGTATTGAACAACAGACCGACGAGTGGTTTCTGCCGGTGGGCCTCAAGCCCGGCCTGGTGGTGTGCGATAATGGGCGAAATCTCGTCGCAGCTCTTGTACTAACCGGTTTGACGCACATCCCTTGCCTGGCGCATGTGCTGAATTTGGTGGTGCAGAAGTTCATTCACAACTACCCGACATGTCAGAGCTGCTGCATAAAGTGCGGGCCGTCTGGGCGCGCTTCCGGGCGTTCACATCCTGCCGCTGCTCGCCTGTCTGCGATACAGCGGAATTTCGGCCTTCCAGCTCACCGCCTCATATGCGACGTGCCCACCAGGTCGAACTCCACCTTGCACATGCTGGAGAGACTGTGCGAGCAGCAGCAGGCCATAGTGGAGTTTCAACTGCAGCACGCACGCGTCAGTCGCACTCTGCGGAACAGCACCACTTCACCACCAATAATTGGGCCTCCATGCGAGACCTGTCTGCCCTGTTGCACTATTTCGAGTACTCCACCAACATGGCCAGTGGCGATGACGCCGTTATCAGCATTACAATACACCACCTCTATGTCTCCTTGAGAAAACACTTAGGGCAATGATGGAAGAGGAGGTGGACCAGGAGGAGGAGGATAAGGTGTCATTTTTAGCACTTTCAGGCCAGTCTGTTAGAAGTGCCTCAGAGGGAGGTTTTTTGCAACAGCAGAGGCCAGGTACAAATGTGGCCAGTCAGGGCCCCACTACTGGAGGATGAGAAGGTGTAGGAGGATGAGGATGTGCGCTGTTTCAAGTACTCCTCCAACATGGCCAGTGGCGATGACACCGTTATCCAGCGTTACAATACCACTTCTATGTCTCCTTGAGAAAACGCTTAGGGCGATGACTGAAGAGGAGGTGGCCCAGCAGGAGGATGAGGGGTCATTTTTAGCAATTTCCAGTCTGTTAGAAGTGGCTCAGAGGGGAGGATTTTTGTAACAGCAGAGGCCAGGTACAAATGTGGACAGCCATGGCCCACTACTGGAGGACGAGGAGGATGAGGAGGGAGGTGGAGGAGGATGAGGATGAAGCAGGTTCACAACGGGGTGGCACCCGACAGAGCTCAGGCCCATCACTGGTGCGTGGCTGGGGGATACGGAGGACGATGACGATACGCCTCCCACAGAGGACAGCTTGTCCTACCTCTGGGGAGCCTGGCACACATGAGTAACTACATGCTGCAGTGCTTGCGCAACGACAGCAGAGTTGCCCACATTTTAATGTGTGCGGACTACTGGGTTGCCACCCTGCTGGATCCCGGTACAAAGACAATGTGCCCACCTTACTTCCTGCACTGGAGCGTGATAGGAAGATGTGCGAGTACAAGCGCACGCTGGTAGAGGCGCTCCTGAGAGCATTCCCAAATGTCACAGGGGAACAGGTGGAAGCCCAAGGCGAAGGCAGAGGAGGAGCAAGAGGTCGCCAACGCTGCTGTGTCACGGCCAGCTCCTCTGAGGGCAGGGTTAGCATGGCAGAAATGTGGAAAAGTTTTGTCTCCACGCCACAGCTAACTGCACCACCACCTGATACGGACGTGTTAGCAGGAGGCAGCATTTCACTAACATGGTTGAACAGTACGTCTGCACACCCCTTAACGTACTGACTGATGGTTTGGCCCCATTCAATTTATGGGTCTTCAAATTGTCCACGTGGCCAGAGTTAGCATTTTATGCCTTGGAGGTGCTGGCCTGTCTGGCGGCCAGCGTTTTGTCTGAACGTGTATTCAGCACGGCAGGGGCATCATTACTGACAAACGCAGCCGCCTGTCCACAGCCAACGTGGACAAGCTGACATTCATAAAAATGAACCAGGCATGGATCCCACAGGACCTGTGCCTCCCTTGTAGTGTTGGCGCGAATATTCGAAGCGAATTTTTTTAGCGAATATCGGCACTTCAGCTAATTCGCGAATATTTTGAATATAGCGCTATAAATTCGCTATTTCGAATATTCGTTTTTTTTTTTTTAGTTATATTTTTTCTTTCCCACTTCCCAAAAGTAGTTCTTACCTGTCCTGAGGATTCCAGGCTTCCTGGCTGCTCTAGTCAGTGCCCGTTGCTGCTTCTGCCGACTTCGTGCTCATGGAGCGTCCCCATCCATGGGAACGTCTCCATATACTAAAATGTACTGTCGGATTTGAGGAATTACGTTGAAATCGCAATGCGATTAATTCAAGTTATATTAATCGCATTGCGATTACAACTTAGCACTGCTATCTAACTTATCTTACATAGGCTAGAATTAACGAATAGTGTTGAGCGCGAATATTCGAATAACGAAAGTCGTGATACGAAAATTCGTATAAAATATATTCGTATTTTATAATATTCTTTTTCGCACTGTCGGATCTGAGTAAAATACTGAAAACTCATATCAGATGGTATATTCTACACACCCGGTGTTCCCATGGTGACGCCCGGGACGCTTGTCGGGCGTAGTCTGTCGACGGCAAATAACTAAAACGAATATTCTAAAATACGAATATATTCGATATCGTACTATGTATTCTGCTTTTTAGAATATTCGTCATCGTCTTTCATACTAGTCCAAATCCAATGTTAAGATTGAATTCACATTTTTTATTTGAAAATCGGGAGGCAAATGATCGCATTCGCACTGATGCACAACCACTGATGTTTTCTGATGATGAGGACATGGGAATACCACCTCATCGGAGTCAGCACGTCTCTGATGATGACGAAACACAGGTGCCAACTGCTGCGTCTTTCTGCAGTGTGCAGACCGAACAGGAGGTCAGGGAGGAAGACTGTGTGGAAGACGATGCAGGGGACGATGAGGTCCTAGACCCCACATGGAATGAAGGTCGTGCCACTGACTTTCATAGTTCAGAGGAAGAGGCAGTGGTGAGACCGAGCCAACAGCGTAGCAAAAGAGGGAGCAGGGGGCAAAAGCAGAACAGCCGCCGCCAAGAGAGTTCGCCTTATACTGGCCACCGCCACCAGGGACCGAGCACCCCAAAGGCAGCTTCAAGGAGTTCCCTGGCATGGCACTTCTTTAAACAATGTGCTGACGACAAGACCCGAGTGGTTTGCACGCTGTGCCATCAGAGCCTGAAGCGAGGCATTAACGTTCTGAACCTTAGCACAACCTGCATGACCAGGCATCTACATGCAAAGCATGAACTGCAGTGGAGTAAACACCTTAAAAGCAAGGAACTCACTCTGGCTCCCCATGCTCCCTCTTCTGCTGCTAAGTCGGCCTCTTCCTCCGCCTCGGGAGGAATGTTGGCACCTGCCGCCCACCAAACAGAGGATGTGCCACCGACAACACCACCTGCGTCACCAAGCATCTCCACCATGTCACACGTCAGCGTTCAGCTCTCTATCTCACAAACCTTGGAGAGAAAGCGTAAATTCCCATGTAGCCACCCTCGAGCCCTGGGCCTGAATGCCAGCATTTCTAAACTACTGGCCTTTGAAATGTTGTCATTCCGGCTGGTGGACACAGACAGCTTCAAACACCTGATGTCCATGGCTGTCCCACAGTATGTTGTTCCCAGCCGCCACTACTTCTCCAAGACAGCCGTGCCTTCCCTGCACAACCAAGTAACCGATAAAATCAAGTGTGCACTGCGCAACGCCTCTGTGGCAAGGACCACCTAACCACAGATACGTGGACCAGTAAGCACGGCCAGGGACGCTATATCTCCCTAACTGCACACTGGGTAAATGTAGTGGCGGCTGGGCCGCAGGCGGAGAGTTCCTTGGCGCACGTCCTTCCACCGCCAAGGATCGCAGGGCATCATTCTTTGCCTCCTGTAGCCTCCTCCTCCTACTCGGCTTCCTCCTCCTCTGCTTTCACCAGCTCATCCAGTCTGCTACACACCTTCACCACCAACTTCAGCACAGCCCGGGTAAACGTCAGCAGGCCATTCTGAAACTCATATGTTTGGGGGACAGGCCCCACACCGCGCAGGAGTTGTGGTGGGGTATTGAACAACAGACCGACGAGTGGTTTCTGCCGGTGGGCCTCAAGCCCGGCCTGGTGGTGTGCGATAACGGGCGAAATCTCGTCGCAGCTCTTGTACTAACCGGTTTGACGCACATCCCTTGCCTGGCGCATGTGCTGAATTTGGTGGTGCAGAAGTTCATTCACAACTACCCCGACATGTCAGAGCTGCTGCATAAAGTGCGGGCCGTCTGGGCGCGCTCCGGCGTTCACATCCTGCCGCTGCTCGCCTGTCTGCGATACAGCGGAATTTCGGCCTTCCAGCTCACCGCCTCATATGCGACGTGCCCACCAGGTCGAACTCCACCTTGCACATGCTGGAGAGACTGTGCGAGCAGCAGCAGGCCATAGTGGAGTTTCAACTGCAGCACGCACGCGTCAGTCGCACTCGCGGAACAGCACCACTTCACCACCAATAATTGGGCCTCCATGCGAGACCTGTCTGCCCTGTTGCACTATTTCGAGTACTCCACCAACATGGCCAGTGGCGATGACGCCGTTATCAGCATTACAATACACCACCTCTATGTCTCCTTGAGAAAACACTTAGGGCAATGATGGAAGAGGAGGTGGACCAGGAGGAGGAGGATAAGGTGTCATTTTTAGCACTTTCAGGCCAGTCTGTTAGAAGTGCCTCAGAGGGAGGTTTTTTGCAACAGCAGAGGCCAGGTACAAATGTGGCCAGTCAGGGCCCCACTACTGGAGGATGAGAAGGTGTAGGAGGATGAGGATGTGCGCTGTTTCGAGTACTCCTCCAACATGGCCAGTGGCGATGACACCGTTATCCGCGTTACAATACCACTTCTATGTCTCCTTGAGAAAACGCTTAGGGCGATGACTGAAGAGGAGGTGGCCCAGCAGGAGGATGAGGGGTCATTTTTAGCAATTTCCAGTCTGTTAGAAGTGGCTCAGAGGGAGGATTTTTGTAACAGCAGAGGCCAGGTACAAATGTAGACAGCCATGGCCCACTACTGGAGGACGAGGAGGATGAGGAGGAGGTGGAGGAGGATGAGGATGAAGCAGGTTCACAACGGGGTGGCACCCGACAGAGCTCAGGCCCATCACTGGTGCGTGGCTGGGGGGATACGGAGGACGATGACGATACGCCTCCCACAGAGGACAGCTTGTCCTTACCTCTGGGGAGCCTGGCACACATGAGTAACTACATGCTGCAGTGCTTGCGCAACGACAGCAGAGTTGCCCACATTTTAATGTGTGCGGACTACTGGGTTGCCACCCTGCTGGATCCCCGGTACAAAGACAATGTGCCCACCTTACTTCCTGCACTGGAGCGTGATAGGAAGATGTGCGAGTACAAGCGCACGCTGGTAGAGGCGCTCCTGAGAGCATTCCCAAATGTCACAGGGGAACAGGTGGAAGCCCAAGGCGAAGGCAGAGGAGGAGCAAGAGGTCGCCAACGCTGCTGTGTCACGGCCAGCTCCTCTGAGGGCAGGGTTAGCATGGCAGAAATGTGGAAAAGTTTTGTCTCCACGCCACAGCTAACTGCACCACCACCTGATACGGAACGTGTTAGCAGGAGGCAGCATTTCACTAACATGGTTGAACAGTACGTCTGCACACCCCTTAACGTACTGACTGATGGTTTGGCCCCATTCAATTTATGGGTCTTCAAATTGTCCACGTGGCCAGAGTTAGCATTTTATGCCTTGGAGGTGCTGGCCTGTCTGGCGGCCAGCGTTTTGTCTGAACGTGTATTCAGCACGGCAGGGGGCATCATTACTGACAAACGCAGCCGCCTGTCCACAGCCAACGTGGACAAGCTGACATTCATAAAAATGAACCAGGCATGGATCCCACAGGACCTGTGCCTCCCTTGTAGTGTTGAGCGCGAATATTCGAAAAGCGAATTTTTTTAGCGAATATCGGCACTTCGCTAATTCGCGAATATTTTGAATATAGCGCTATAAATTCGCTATTTCGAATATTCGTTTTTTTTTTTTTTTAGTTATATTTTTTTCTTTCCCACTTCCCAAAAGTAGTTCTTACCTGTCCTGAGGATTCCAGGCTTCCTGGCTGCTCTAGTCAGTGCCCGTTGCTGCTTCTGCCGACTTCCGTGCTCATGGAGCGTCCCCATCCATGGGAACGTCTCCATATACTAAAATGTACTGTCGGATTTGAGGAATTACGTTGAAATCGCAATGCGATTAATTCAAGTTATATTAATCGCATTGCGATTACAACTTAGCACTGCTATCTAACTTATCTTACATAGGCTAGAATTAACATAGTGTTGAGCGCGAATATTCGAATAACGAAAAATTCGAATGCGAAAATTCGTATAAAATATATTCGTATTTTATAATATTCTTTTTCGCACTGTCGGATCTGAGTAAAATACTGAAAACTCATATCAGATGGTATATTCTACACACCCGGTGTTCCCATGGTGACGCCCGGGACGCTTGTCGGGGCGTAGTCTGTCGACGGCAAATAACTAAAACGAATATTCTAAAATACGAATATATTCGATATCATACTGTGTATTCGTTTTTTAGAATATTCGTCATCGTCTTTCATACTAGTCCAAATCCAATGTTAAGATTGAATTCACATTTTTTATTTGAAAATCGGGAGGCAAATGATCGCATTCAGTACACGATCACATGATTTAGTATGTAAGTTCGCGAGAGTACAAAGGTTTTCGTTTGAAGTCGGCCATTGAAGAATCTCATCAGATATTCGAAAAAATGGTGCATAATTCCTTCAAACCCGAAGAAGAAGAAATCCTGATAACAGTAAGTAACATTGCATTTAAGCCATATATTTTTTTTTAACATGTTGCATGCTTGAAAGAACAATTTGTACTTTTTGTAGTGTTTAAAAAAGTTTGTGTGTGCGATTATTAGCTATACAAATTTTTATTTTCCCCAATATGAACAGCACTGTTTGTGTGACAGTTAAAAGTAGATATAGTATACTATATGAATATTTGCACTCAATACATTACATTATTCCTTATATCATCTACCGGCACAGGGTGTACTGATCCTGTGTAGGTCACACTACAATAAGGGCTCGTTCACACAATCGTATGTCTTTTTCAGTGTTTTGCGGGCCGTATTTCGTGTATCCGTTTTTTGTTTCAGTAGTGTTTCTTTTTCGTTTTTCCGTTCCGTTTTTCCGTATGGCATATACAGTATACAGCAATTACATAAAAAAAATTGGGCTGGGCATAAGATTTTCAATAAATGGTTCCGCAAAAATGGAACAGATATGGAAGACATACGGATGTGTTTCCGTATGAATTCCTTTTTTTTTTTTTGCGAACCCATTAACTTGAATGGAGCCATAGAACGTGATTTGCGAGCAATAATAGAACATGTTCTATCTTTCAACGGAATGGAAAAACGGAAATACGGAAATGGAATGCATACGGAACACATTCCGTTTTTTTGCGGAAACATTGAAATGAATGGTTCCGTATACGGACCGTATACGGAACACAAAAACCGTCCCGTATACGGAATGCAAAAAACGTTCGTGTGAACGAGCCCTAAATGCTATAAAAGCTGCTGTCTGTGTTGTGTTGTACTTTTACACTTGCGGCAGGACGGATCCGACAGGCTGTTCACCCTGTCGGATTCGTCCTTCCGCTATGGCACCGTGCCGCCGGACTGCCGCTCCGTCCCCATTACACCCAGGTCGTCAAAAAATAACTAATTAACCTTAATAGCGTGGAAACTTGACCGTGATTGGTTCACAGGACCATGGGAACTCTCATATCATTGGCTGAATCTTCCATATACATTGAATGGAGCCAATTTTCTTATGAGTTATCATACCGGTATGCTGCCGCCGGACTAAAAGTACTGCATGTCTGACTTTTTATTTAATAATAAGTGTATATTTACTTCTCACTGGTCACATAAAGCAGAGTTTGAACAATACAGAAACTGACTGTTACTGCTATTTGGATTAAATATAGGCCTCACACACTGTCTAGAAATAAGTGTAAAAAATATAACAAAGGGCGTACTGCAAACTTTCTTAACCTGGGGTGGGGCAGCAAACCTAGTGTGTAATGGGAAACCAGAAGAACAAAGGCTCTTTACAAAGACTGATTAACATTCGGTCTGGCCTCTATAATATATATTTTATCTTAGGCCCCTTTCACACGAGCGAGTTTTCGCGCGGGTGCAATGCGTGACGTGAACGCATAGCACCCGCACTGAATCCTGACCCATTCATTTCTATGGGGCTGTGTACATGAGCGTTTTTTCACGCATCAGTTCTGCGTTGCGTGAAAAACGCAGCATGTTCTATATTCTACGTTTTCACGCAGCCCTGGCTCCATAGAAATGAGCCCCTACTGTACCTAAGACAATCACCCAAAAAATAAAAAAATAACATAAAAAGTAATGGATAAGACTGGATAAGTCAAAGTGTTTTAAAGTTATCACCATTTAAAGTGACACTGGTCAGATTTGCACAAAATGGCCTGGTCCTTAAGGTGAAATAGAGCCGTGACCTTAAGGGGTTAAAAGGCAAGAGGCTCACTGCCCAACCCTAGCAAAAGAAAGTACAAATACTGTATATGCAGTATGTCCTTTGTTTGTACAGTGGTTTTCTTGGAGAACAATGAATGGAGAATGTGGGGATGGGTGCGCTCATTGTACAGAACCTGGGTTAATCAAACTTCAATGCCATAGTCTTTGAATTCTGTCCCGTCAGTTTGTTTGTGTGACAGTTAAAAGTAGATACGGTATACTATACTGTATACTGTACTGCACCTCAGGGCTTTCCAACAAATTTAAATAATGTGCAAAAACAGTTATCCAGCAGCTGCCAGAAGTTCCATCATGAGTTAAGCCTTATTCACATGTCTCTTTGGCATATATGGCATATAGTTAAATCCATGAAGATGGACATTTTTGCTGTTTAGTTGAGGACCGCGTTGTAACAATTGATTAGTCAAACATTGTGATTACATGCTTATATCTTTATTCTACAGCGCATGTTGGTTCGTGGATATGACCGCACCAGGAAGAGGATGGAAAAAATGCCATAGTGAGGGCACTCCGTTATGAGCTGTGGCAAACTTTTCAACTGAGTCACAGCAAGAGGGCACTTCAAAAGAAGTGGTGTGACCTTAAAAGACACCATCCCACAAGAATCGCAAATATGAGCAACACATTATGCCCAGGTAAAATGATTGCTTAGTGTGCTTACATGACTTTTGTATTTCTCTCTATAACACTCTGTAATGTATATATTCAGTTCAGCTGCTTAGCAATCAGTACAGATGTAGCAGAGTTAACACAACCTCTTAACTGAAATGTCTTAACTCATTGCGCTATCTTGTAAAAAAAAATGTAAAATTGCTTTACGCATTTTTTGAATGCATGTTATTTCAACCCAAAATGAGGCAGATCCACCGTTGGGATATTCATAATCCCATGCAGATCCCTCCATATAGCAATTTCTGGATCTTTAACTTTGTTATGATATCTGATTAGTTTAACTTAATTCTTAAAAATGTGTAATTACAGGTCAAGCCGTTCCAAAAGTAAAAATTCGCAAACCTAAACAGGTGGTTGAGGAGGAGCCAGAGGACTCCATGGAGGAAGAGGAGGAGGTGGTGGAGGAGCCAGAGGACTCCATGGAGGAAGAGGAGGAGGTGGTGGAGGAGCCAGAGGACTCCATGGAGGAAGAGGAGGAGTTAGTGGAGGAGCAGGCGGATCCAGAGCGGCCTGGACCTTCACATGATGTTGCTGTAATAGTGGCGGTTGAGGGGAGGAAGCCGGACCCTCCCAAACCCAGGATTCAGACCCCCAGCTGCAGAAGAGGAGGAGAGCCAGGTGGTCTACACCCCCACCAGGAGGGTAAATATGTGCACACATTCCTATAATTCGGTATACATAACATATTCCCAAGCATCCCACGATCCCCCACCACCCTGCTTCTCCAGCGCTGCAATGCACGGACACCGGCAATGTGCTTTCGCATTTTGCGGACAAGAATAGGACATGTTCAATATTTTTGCGGAACGGAAGTGCGGACCCAGAAGTGCGGATCCGCAATTCCGGATCCGAGCGGGACAAAGTCTGTCCCCATAGAAATGAAATAGCGTCATCGCAATTATTTTTTTCTGATCACTGCAAAAACACCGTAAAATCGCTGCGGCGCTATAAAGATCACTTTTGAGTTTTTGGATCTTTATTAGCGATCGCAGCTTTACTCATAAGCACTCCTATGTCCTTTCCCCTCTTTTTTTTTTTTTTTTAACATTTTTGGCAGAGATTTTTTCATCCACATTGATCGATGCGAATGAGGAAATCTGTGCCGTTCATTTTTCTTTCAGCCCGGAGGCTGAACGGAAAAAAAATTTCATTACCCGTATGCCCAATATAAGGAAAGTAGTGTAGTGCAGAATTGTGTAGTGTAGTGCAGAAACGGTGAAAGTAGTGTTTAAGCTAGGGGGCTGAGGCGGTTAAACACATACTGCACACAATGCAATAATTGTCTTGGAATTACAGTAAACTGAACTGCTTTTTTTTTTTTTTTTTTAATTTTCAGTATTAAAAAGTGCATCAAACATTTTGAAGAAATGAAGGCCGAACACAGACTTGATATGATTGATTTAAAAAGCTGCAGTATCAAGTTAATTTGAAAATCCGTGAAATGGACCAAAAACAAGATATCCGCGTGAAAAAAATGGAAGAACTATTTTCTCAACTAAGAAAGTTGCCCTAGAGGCCATTTTTTTTTTTTTTTTTTTATGTTATATTACGTTGTAATTTTATAATTGTGTTGTAAGGCCACTAAAAATAAACGGCAACATGTTGCAGTACTTGCAGTTTATTTACATCTCTGCTTGCTGTCAGTGAATTGGACACACTGCTTGTTCACAACCCACTAAAACTGGTGCAGGGCTCGTTGCAGTGGGTAAGAGCTCTCTTGTAATGAGGTTGATTTCATTCTTGGGCTGTAAAGTTACATTAGTACAATTGGTGTGGATTTTACAATCAGGACTTTATAATTATAGTTAAAAACATTTTTTTTATATATATATTTTAATTGGGTAAATACATTTTAGACTCCTCTGTTTCAACCTAAAATGTCTCTCTCTCTATAGCAGTAGACAGAATAGACTGTAGACTGACGGGACAGAATTCAAAGACTATGGCATTTAAGTTTGATTAACCCAGGTTCTGTACAATGAGCGCACCCATTCCCCACATTCTCCATTCATCATTCATTCTTTGTTTGACGGATCCGTTATGATTTCCCATAGACTTCTATTATAACGGAATGCAAAACGGAATGCCTATAAAGCCTTCCGTTTTGCATTCTATCTGGGCATTGCGTTATTTTCCGTTATAACCATGTTATAAAGGAAAGTCATAACGGAACCCATAAGGGCTCATTCAGACGACAGTATGGCGTTTTCAGTGTTTTGCTGACCGTTTTTTACTGATCCGTGTTTCCGTTTTTTGTTTCAGTAGTGTTTCCGTTTTGGTTCTGTTTTTCCGTTCCGTTTTTCCGTATGGCATATACAGTATACAGTAATAACATAGAAAAAATTGGGCTGGGCTTAAAATTTGCATTGAATGGTTCAGTAAAAACGGAACGGATACGGAAGACATACGGATGCATTTCCGTATGTGGTACGTTTTTTTGCGGACCCATTGACTTGAATTGAGCCATGGAATCCGTTTTGCGGACAAGTATAGGACAGGTTCCATATTTAAACGGAATAGAAATAGTGAACAAACGGAAACGGAACCACACGGAGACACTTCAGTATTTTTTGCTGACCCATTGAAATGAATGGTTCAGTATATGTTCAATATCTTGAGCTTTGAAAAAGGTCAGTATACTGAACGCAAAATACTGTCGTCTGAATGAGCCCTAACTCTGGTGTGAATCCACCCTTATAGAGGCCAGACCGAATGTTAATCAGTCTTTGTAAAGAGCCTTTGTTCTTCTGGTTTCCCATTACACACTAGGTTTGCTGCCCCACCCCAGGTTAAGAAAGTTTGCAGTACGCCCTTTGTTATATTTTTTACACTTATTTCTAGACAGTGTGTGAGGCCTATATTTAATCCAAATAGCAGTAACAGTCAGTTTCTGTATTGTTCAAACTCTGCTTTATGTGACCAGTGAGAAGTAAATATACACTTATTATTAAATAAAAAGTCAGACATGCAGTACTTTTAGTCCGCGGCAGCATACCGGTATGATAACTCATAAGAAAATTGGCTCCATTCAATGTATATGGAAGATTCAGCCAATGATATGAGAGTTCCCATGGTCCTGTGAACCAATCACCGTCAAGTTTCCACGCTATTAAGGTTAATTGGTTATTTTTTGACGACCTGGGTGTATTGGGGACGGAGCGGCAGTCCGGCGGCACGGTGACATAGCGGAAGGACGAATCCGACAGGGTGAACAGCCTGTCGGATCCGTCCTGCCGCAAGTGTAAAAGTACAACACAACACAGACAGCAGCTTTTATAGCATTTAGGGCTCGTTCACACGAACGTTTTTGCATTCCGTATACGGGACGGTTTTTGTGTTCCGTATACGGTCCGTATACTGGAACCATTCATTTCAATGTTTCCACAAAAAAGCGGAATGTGTTCCGTATGCATTCCATTTCTGTATTTCCGTTTTCCATTCCGTTGAAAGATTGAACATGTTCTATTATTGCTTGCAAATCACGTTCTATGGCTCCATTCAAGTTAATGGGTTCGCAAAAAAACGGAATTCATACGGAAACGCATCCGTATGTCTTCCATATCTGTTCCATTTTTGCGGAACCATCTACTGAAAATCTTATGCCCAGCCCAATATTTTTTATGTAATTACTGTATACTGTATTTGCCATACGGAAAACGGAACGGAAAACGAAAAGACGAAACACTACTGAAACAAAAAGCGGAAAAACGGATACACGAAATACAGCCCGCAAAACACTGAAAAAGACATACGGTCGTGTGAACGAGCCCTTATTGTAGTGTGACCTACACAGGATCAGTACACCCTGTGCCGGTAGATGATATAAGGAATAATGTAATGTATTGAGTGCAAATATTCAAATAGTATACTATATCTACTTTTAACTGTCACACAAACAGTGCTGTTCATATTGGGGAAAATAAAAATTCGTATAGATATAGCGAATAATCGCACACTACGACTTCTAACGAAAACCGTTGTACTCTCACGAACAAATACATAGTACATTGAATATATTCGTATTTTCAAATATTCGTCCTAGTTATTTGCCGTCGACAAACTACGCCCGACAAGCGTCCCGGCCGTCACCATGGGAATGCCGGGTGGTTAGAATATACTATCGGATATGAGTTTTCAGTATTTTACTCAGATCCGATGGTGCGAAAAAAGACGAATATTATACAATACGAATATATTCGCTATAATAGTATAATACTATAAATTAGTTTTTCGAATATTTGTGAATATTCTAACTTAGAATATTCATGACCATATTCGTTAACTTCGTTAATTCTAGCAAGCTGACCCATTATAAACCCAGCTCTAAGTTGAAATCGCAATGCGATTAATATAACTTGAATTAATCGCATTGCGATTTAAACATAATTCCTCAAATCCGACAGTACATTTTAGTATATGGAGATGTTCCCATGGTGATGGGGACGCTCCATGAGCACGGAAGTTATGGTTGGCTTGGTAGAATTAGCGAATAGCGAATATGACGAATGTATTCGTCATATTCCTCAAAACGAAGATAACGAAGTATTCTACATCTTCGTTTTAGCAACCTATTCGTCAACTTCGCTATTCGCTAATTCTAGCAATCAAATAGGAAGGTTGACTTACCAGACAGCTGTGTTAAATTCGCTATGCGATTTTTTTTTTTTTTATACAATAATTATATTACTTGATAAAATTATTATAATTATTCTATTTATAAAAAAAAAATCGCATAGCGAATTTAACACAGCTGTCTCTATAGTCAACCTTCCTATTTGATTGCTAGACTTAGCGAAGTTGACGAATAGGTTGCTAAAGCGAAGATGTAGAATACTTCGTTATCTTCGTTTTGAGGAATATGACGAATACATTCGTCATATTCGTCATCCTCGATAATTCTAGATATGAAACCAATAGGAAAGTAGCCTTAAGTTAAAAATCGCAATATGCGATTATTTAAATCGCATGTTAATCGCGATAACTAGAAAAATGACGAATATTCGATTTCGACGAATATGAAACGAATATTCATTCGAATATTCGCGAATTTCGTCAGAAATCGAATATAGCACCTGCCGCTCATCACGTTTTTTCGAATATTTGTGAATATTCTAACTTAGAATATTCATGACCATATTCGTTAACCGTTAATTCTAGCAAGCTGACCCATTATAAACCCAGCTCTAAGTTGAAATCGCAATGCGATTAATATAACTTGAATTAATCGCATTGCGATTTAAACATAATTCCTCAAATCCGACAGTACATTTTAGTATATGGAGATGTTCCCATGGTGATGGGGGCGCTCCATGAGCACAGAAGTTATGGTTGGCTTGGTAGAATTAGCGAATAGCGAATATGACGAATGTATTCGTCATATTCCTCAAAGCGAAGATAACGAGTATTCTACATCTTCGTTTTAGCAACCAATTCGTCAACTTCGCTATTCGCTAATTCTAGCAATCAAATAGGAAGGTTGACTTACCGAGACAGCTGTGTTAAATTCGCTATGCGATTTTTATTTTTTTTTATACAATAATTATATTACTTGATAAAATTATTATAATTATTCTATTTATAAAAAAAAAAATCGCATAGCGAATTTAACACAGCTGTCTCTATAGTCAACCTTCCTATTTGATTGCTAGACTTAGCGAAGTTGACGAATAGGTTGCTAAAACGAAGATGTAGAATACTTCGTTATCTTCGTTTTGAGGAATATGACGAATACATTCGTCATATTCGTCATCCTCGATAATTCTAGATATGAAACCAATAGGAAAGTAGCCTTAAGTTAAAAATCGCAATATGCGATTATTTAAATCGCATGTTAATCGCGATAACTAGAAAAATGACGAATATTCGATTTCGACGAATATGAAACGAATATTCATTCGAATATTCGCGAATTTCGTCGAAATCGAATATAGCACCTGCCGCTCATCACTACTCCCTTGTGCAGAATAGACATTTATAACTGCCTCCCCCTCAACCATGTATTCTTGTACTCCGGGGCACTTCTTTATTGAATCCTCATTTTTTTAACCTTACCTTGATCTTGCGGTGCAAGGTTGAATGAACCTCTCCTCTGTCTGGGTGGTGGGGCTGAAATAACTGAAAGTGGCCTTTTCCAGTGGTGGGTGATATGACGCATGATTCCTTGCTGTGGGACCTCTCTCCTCTGTCTGGGTGCTGGGCCGAAATAACTGAGAGTGGCCTTCTCCGGTGGTGGTTGATATGACGCATGATTCCTTGCTGTGGGACCTCTCTCCTCTGTCTGGGTGCTGGGCCGAAATAACTGAGAGTGGCCTTCTCCGGTGGTGGTTGATATGACGCATGATTCCTTCCTGTGGGATATCTCTCCTCTGTCTGGGTGCTGGGGCCGAAATAACTGAGTGGCCTTCTCCACTGGTGGGTGATATGACGCATGATTCCTTCCTGTGGGACATCTCTCCTCTGTCTGGGTGCTGGTGCCGAAATAACTGAGTGGCCTTCTCCAGTGGTGGGTGATATGACGCATTTTTCCTTGATGTGGGACCTGTATCCTCGGTCTGGGTGCTGGGCCGAAATAACTGAAAGTGGCCTTCTCCAGTGGTGGGTGATATGACGCATGATTCCTTGCTGTGGGACCTCTCTCCTCTGTCTGGGTGCTGGGGCCAATATAACTGAAAGTGGCCTTCTCCAGTGTTGGGTGATATGACGCATGATTCCTTGCAGTGGGACCTCTCTCCAATTGATATTGGTTAAATTTTATTTATTTTATTTTATTTTATTTTAATTCATTTCCCTATCTACATTTGTTTGCAGGGGATTTACCTACATTTTGCTGCCTTTGGCAGCCCTCTAGCCCGTTCCTGGACTATTTTACAGTCTTTTTAGTGCCTAAAAGTTCGGGTCCCCATTGACTTCAATGGCGTTCGGGTTCGGGATAAAGTTCGGGTCGAGTTCGGATCCCGAACCCGAACATTTTCGGGAAGTTCAGCCGAACTTCCCGAACCCGAACTTTCAGGTGTTCGCTCATCTCTAGTTGACTAGAGATGAAAAATTCACTTCGATCCAAATTTATTAGCGGTGAATCACATTAAAAAACAGATATTTCCGGGCTGCAGAGAGCCTTTATAGGGGTGTAGAACACTGTGCCTTGCAGCAACACGCATAGGGAGTCTGCTATGGTAATGAAATAATACTGTAAGTCAGTATGACTAGTGTTGAGCGCGAATATTCAAATAGCGAATTTTTTTAGCGAATATCGGCACTTCGCTAATTCGCGAATATTTATAATATATAGCGCTATAAATTCGCTATTTCAAATATTAGTTTTTTCTTTGTTTTTTTTTTGTTATATTTTTTCCTTTCCCACTTCCCAAAAGTAGTTCTTACCTGTCCTGAGGATTCCTGGCTTCCTGGCTGCTCTAGTCAGTGCCCGTAGCCGCTTCTGCCGACTTCCGTGCTCATGGAGCGTCCCCATCACCATGGGAACGTCTCCATATACTAAAATGTACTGTCAGATTTGAGAATTACGTTGAAATCGCAATGCGATTAATTCAGGTTATATTACAACTGCTGCACTGCTATCTTACATATTAGGCTAGAATTAACGAATATGGAATATAGCAGCAGTGCTAAGTAAAATTGCAATGCGATTACTCCAAGTTACATTAATCGCATTGCGATTTCAATTAGCACTGCTATAATATATTCCATATTCGTTAACTTCGTTAATTCTAGCAAGCATACCCATTATAAACCCAGCTCTAAGTTGTAATCGCAATGTGATTAATATAACATGAATTAATCGCATTGCGATTTCAACAGACATGGTTTACTATAGTTGCTAAAACGAAGATGGAGAATACTTTGTTATCTTCGTATTGAGGAATATGACGAATACATTCATCATATTCGCTAATTCTACCAAGCCAACCATTGTAAACCAGGTCTAAGAAGAAATCGCAATGCGATTAATTCAAGTTATATTAATCGCATTGCGATTTCAACGTAATTCTCAAATCCGACAGTACATTTTAGTATGGAGACGTTCTTGGCTTGGTAGAATTAGCGAATATGACGAATGTATTCGTCATATTCCTCAAAACGAAGATAACAAAGTATTCTCCATCTTCCTTTTAGCAACCTATTCGTCAACTTCGCTAATTCTAGCAATCAAATAGGAGGGTTGACTATAGAGACAGCTGTGTTTAATTCGCTATGCGATTAAATAATTTTTTTTTTTTTAATGAATAGAATAATTATAATTATCAAGTAATATAATTATTCTATTAAAAAAAGCTAAGTAATATAATCGCATAGCGAATTAAACACAGCTGTCTCTATAGTCATTCAACCCTCCTATTTGATTGCTAGAATTAGCGAAGTTGACGAAAAGGGTGCTAAAACGAAAATGGAGAATACTTCGTTATCTTCGTTTTGAGGAATATGACGAATACATTCGCCATATTCGTCATCTTCGCTATAATTCTAGATATGAAACCAATAGGACATTAGCCTAAGTTAAAATCGCAATACGCGATTATTTAAATCGCATATTAATCGCGATAACTAGAATAGTGACGAATATTCGATTTCGACGAATATTAAACGAATATTCTTTCGAATATTCGCAAATTTCGTCGAAATCGAATATGGCACCTGCCGCTCATCACTAAGTATGACATGCAGATGACAGGCGTCGCTCTTAGAATCACTGCACACTTCACTTATTTGGGCAGTAACGGGGCGTTACAGGTAGATGTTAGCGTCAAGAAGAAGCGCACTTCTTTTACATACTTGTCAGCTGAATTCACATAGATCTTAAACATCTTAAACGCTTGTTGAAAGGCTGCAGGGCAGCCAATCAACAAGTATTTAAGATGTGTGCACTTAGAAGCCATCACAGCCATGCCTACTAATGGCATGGCTGTGATTGGCCAATGCTGCTGCTGTGAGGGAGAGATTAGGAAAGAATCTGATATCAGATCTTGGTATTAAGTCTGCGATCTACAGCGATTTTGTTTGTGGGTGCAATGCAACATTTTTGTACCCTGCCCTGAACCCAGTGACAAAGAAAAATAAGTTTAATCTGTCTGTTAGTACGGTGGGCGTCAGCGGCCATTTTGTCCAAGTGACAATATTGCCAGGAACAATCATTTGCCAGGGACAATAATTTAATCCTGTTCTTGTAGATCAATGGGCCACATATACCCATTTTTTAAGTGCACCTGCATTGCATATGTGCCAGGGGAAGGGAAAATAATATAGGTAGTCTGTCTGTGAGTTCAGGGACCCAGGGGGTGACATATTCATATTTTTTTCTGTAATGTACCCCTGTGCTGCATATGTGACAGTGTAATTAATTCAGTAAATCCATATTTTAGATTCTGAGGGGACAAATAATTTTTTTTTTGCTAAAAAGTATGTTTGCGGCCTGCACTGCATTTCTGAGTCAAATATAACCAGTAAGTACAACTGTGACATTGTTGGTGAAAAAAAAGCACTTATTTTTTTTCCATAAAGTACATTTTCATCCTGTACTGCATTTCTGAGAGTGAAATTTAATCAGTAAATGCAGCTCTTAGATTGTAGGTGGACATTTCCATGGTTATCAGGCCAGTCATTCTCAAATGGCTTGGAGGGTGTATTCCTGCTGTACTGCATACCTGACAGGGAAATATATTCTGTAAATTTGGCGGACTTTAGATTGTTGGGTGATCTGTACCCATTTTTTCTTTCAAACTACCTCTGCACTTCATGCCTGACTGGAAAATTTTACTTTGTAAATCTGTCTGTTAGTTTAGTGGGTGAACGCAATGAATAAGGAGAGCATCAAATAAGCTCCTGTTGCAGGGAGAGGATGTGCCCCAGAAGTGGGCGAGATTGAGTGCACTGATGCCCAACCACTTATGTTTCAGGATGTGGACATGGGGGGACCA
The DNA here is from genome assembly GCA_033119425.1 of Bufotes viridis. Classification (NCBI taxonomy): domain Eukaryota; kingdom Metazoa; phylum Chordata; class Amphibia; order Anura; family Bufonidae; genus Bufotes; species Bufotes viridis. Next base: position 261,655,212 of record CM065589.1, read on the forward strand.
CAGCAGCACGTCTCTGATGATGACGAAACAGAGGTGCCAACTGCTGCGGCTTTCTGCAGTGTGCAGACCGATAATGAGGGCAAGGTTAAGAGTGGGTGGAAGATGATGTGGAGGATGTGGAGGATGATGAGGTCCTAGACCCCACATGGAATCAAGGTCATGCGAGTGACGTGTGCAGTTCGGAGGAAGAGGTGGTGGTTGCACAGAGCCACCAGCACAGCAAAAGAGGGAGCAGGGTGCAAAAGCAGAGTGGCCATCCCCTAGACAGTACACCTGCTAATGCCCACTGCACCCAGGGACCGAGCACACCAAAGCCAGCTCCAAGGAGTGCTGTTCAATCAGAGCCTGAAGCAAGGCATAAACGTTTTAAACCTGAGCACAACCTGCATGACCAGGCATCTAAATGAAGAGCACGAGCTGCAGTGGAGTAAACACCTCAAACACCAAGAAATTTCTAAGGCTCTGCCGGCTCCCTCTTCTGCTGCAGTCTCGACCTCTTCCTCCACCTTTGGTGTGACAGTGGCTCCTGGCACCCTGCAAACAGAGGATGTGGCAGCAACGCCACCACCTCCGTCACCAAGCATCTCCACAATGTCCCATGGCAGCGTTCAGCTGTTCATATCCCAAACACTGGAGAGAAAGAGGAAGGAATTGCTCTGCAGAACAGCACCACTTCACCACCAATCAGTGGGCCATTCTTTCGAGACCTGTGTGCCATGTTGCACTGTTTCGAGTACTCCACCAACATGGCCAGTGCCGATGACGCCATTCTCAGCGTTACTATCCCACTTCTATGTCTCCTTAAAAAAATGCTTCGGGTGATGATCGAAGAGGATGTGGCACAGGAGGAAACGTAGGAGGAAGAAGGATCATTTCCACGGTTATCAGGCCAGTCATTCACAAGTGGCTCGGAGGGTGAGTTCCTGCCCCAACATAGGCCAAGTACACAATTGTCCAGCCAGGGCACAGTTCAGGAGGATGATGAGCAGGATGAGGAGGAGAAGGAACCGTGTTCACAGCAGGGTGGCTGGGGAATACAGAGGACACAGACAATACACCTCCCACAGAGGACAGCTTGTCGTTGCCTCTGGGCAGCCTGGCACACATGAGAGACTAGATGCTGCAGTGCCTGTGCAACAACCGCTGAGTTGCCCACATTCTAACCAGTGTGGGATTACTGGGTGGCCACCCTGCTGAATCCCCGTTACAAGGACAACGTGCTGTCCTTAATTCCCTCACTGGAGCATGATCGGAAGATGCGCGACTACAAGCGCACGCAGGTAGATGCCCTGCTGATAGCAGCACCACCAGCTGATATGGAACGTACTGAATGACAGGTCTTCCCCATTCAACTTCTGGGTCTCCAAATTGGGCACATGGCCTGAACTTGCCCTTTACGCCTTGGAGGTGCTGGCCTGCCCTGCAACCAGTGTATTGTCTGAATGTGTGTTTAACACGGCAGGGGGTCGTTATCACAGACAATGTGGACAAGCTCACGTTCATTAAAATTAACCAGGCATGGATCCCACAGGACTTGTCCGTACCTTGTGCAGAATAGACATTTATACTGGCCTCACCCAGCCTTTATTATAGTCCAGCGCACTTTTTCTTTGTTTTCTTTTCTATATTTCCCAATGTGTTGGGGTCTACCCAAATAAAATAAAAAAATAAACTGTGTTGCTGGCGACTACCTCGTCCACCACCGCTTCCACCTACACCGACACGTCCACCGCCTCCTCAACCTCTTACTCCATATTTACTTACTCCTAGTTTAAGAGTATTATTTTTAATTTTTATGTATTTTATGTTATTTTAAGTCATTTCCCTATCCACATTTCTTTGCAGGGCAATTGTCTCTTACCCCCATTTTGCTTCCTTTTGCAGCCCTTCTAGACCTTTCGATTATTTTTTTAGAGCCATTTTAGTGCCCCAAAGTTCGGGTCCCCATTGACTTCAATGGGGTTCGGGGTCAAGTTCGGGTTCCAAACTCAAACTTTGCGGCGAAATTCGTCCGAACCTTGTGAACTCGAACTTCCAAGTGTTCGCTCAACTCTAAAAAAGACACAACATGATATCCAACATGAAATCAGAATAAAACTTTCCTGTTTTTGGTCAGTTAGGATTACCATAATTATTATTATTTGCCAAATGCCAGAATAATAAAAGAGGGAATGCTTTATTGCATTTTTATGACTTTTTGCAATGTCAAAGGTTTACATACATTAATATTACTATGCCTTTAAACAATTCTGGACTGCTCATATGATGATGTCATGTGTTTGGTTTGTTTGCAACATCTGAGTTAATTAGAGACACACCTGTGGATGTATTTAAATGCACACCTAAAACACTCTGCTTCTTAGTATAGCATCATGGGAAAGTTTAAAGAAATCAGCCAAGATATCAGGAAGAGAATTGCACAAGTCTGGCTCAACCTTGGGTGCAATTTCAAGATACCTGAAGGTGCCTCGTCCATCTGTACAAACAATTATATGCAAGTACAAAAAAGATGGAAAGTCCGGCCATGATACTGCTCAGGAAGGAGACGGGTTCTGTGTCCCAGAGCTGAACGTGCTTTGGTTCAACATGTGCATATCAACCCAAGAACAAAAGCAAAAGACCTTGTGAAGAGGATGGCGGACGCTGGTAAGATTGTGTCAATATCCACAGTGAAATGAGTACTGTATCAACATGGGCTGAAAGGCCACTCAGCCAGGAAGAAGCCATTACTCCAAAAGAAACATAAAAAGATCCAGATTAAAGTTTGCAAATGCAAACAGGAACATAGACCTACATTTTTGGAGACGTCCTGTGGTCTGACAAACTAAAATTGATCTTTTTGGCCATAATGACCATCATTACATTTGGAGGAAAAAGGGAGAAGCTTGGAAGCCTAAGAACACCATCCCAACTGTGAAACACGGGGTTGGCAGCATCATGCTGTGGGGTTGTTTTCCTGCAGCAGGGACTGGTGCACTTCACAAAATAGATGGCAACATGAGGAAAGAAGACTATGTGAAAATACTGATGCAACATCTCAAGACATCAGCCAGGAAGTTAAAGCTTGGGCGGAAATGGGTCTTCCAAATAGACAATGACTCGAAGCATACTGCCAAACTGGTTAAAAAGTGGCTTAAGGATAACAAAGTCAATGTTTTGGAGTGGCCATCACAAAGCCCTGATCCCAATCATATTGAAAATTTATGGGAAAAGCTGAAAAGGCAGGTGTAAGCAAGGCGACCAACAAACATGGCTCATTTACACCAGTTTTGCTAGAGGAATGGGCCCAAATTCCGAACAACTATTGTGAGAAGCTTGTGGAAGGATATCCAAAAAATTTTAGCCAAGTCATACAGTTTAAGGGCAATGGTACCAAATATTAATGAAATGTATGTAAACATTTGACTTTGCAGAACGTAATAAAAATGCCTTAAAACATTCCCTCTCTCTCTCATTATTCTGGCATTTGGTAAATAATAATAATTATGGAAATCCTAATTGACCAAAAATAGGTTTATTCTGATTTCGTGTCAGATATTGAGAAAAACATGCATATGTGTCTTTTTATATAGTGTATGTAAACTTCTGGTTTCAATTGTATAACTGCAGCACTGAACGCTGATTAAAATTAGTTTTTTGACTGAAATATTTCACTAAAAGGTTTTGCCACATATACCTGCAACAGTGAACACTGAATATATTTTGTTTTTCTACCGAAATTTGTCACTAAAGCTTTTAAAACATATAACTGCAGCACTGAATGCTAAATTTAGCAGGCTGGTGCCAGCCTGCATTTGTGGGAGGGGCATAGGTTTCATATGCCCACTCCCATCTCTCATCAGGGACGCTCGCACGCAGCGCCCAGACGTACTTCCGGTCATCGCAAGCAGGCTGCATTTCCCCCTACCGGACGCCTTCAAACCCTGCGGCTCTCTTCTCTGCGGTAAGCGGCTCGGGCGCCTCGCAGGCTTCCAGTTCTAGGGAGACTCGGCGTCCCTGCCCCTCTAATTCTCCCCCGCTCTGCGCACATTCACGCACGTGGGTCCCATCCTCGGGTCCCTCCCCCCCGGCAGCGCTCCTTCCTGGTACCCGGCACCGGTGCGGAAATTACATCCGCAAGCTACCAGCACGGCGTTCGAGGGGTAGGGCATGCACTCCAGGTAAGTTACATACCCTCCAAAGTTCCCTTATGCTATGCGTGTTTTTCCTTTTCCGTACAGCCCGTGCACTTCCTGTGAGTCTCAGCTCACCTCCTATTGCCGGCATACTCACTCTGTCCTCTCCTGATACCAGCGACACCCAATGGTAGTTCTGTGCATCGGCAGTCTCTTTCCTTAGGCATTGTGAGTGTTTAACTTTGGTAACACAGTGCCACCCCGTGGCCGCATTGGGGTACTGCGGGTTTATTGCATTCTCTGGTTCTATATATTAAAATGTATGTTTGTTTCAATGTTTGCTACAGGCATCCTATGAGCATCAAAATTTAACATCAACCTTCTGGGACAATATGTGTAACCTATAGCTTGCAGGTATTGGGCGGCATGTTAATTCCAAATCATGATTTATGGGTGGCTGGGCGTCAGGTCACTCCAGAACACACACATATCTACGTCATCCATTCACGGGGCATGCACATGCTTCATCTTTCGCCCAATCGCTGGGTTATTGCACACTTCATCTTTCGCCCAGTCGCTGGGTTAATGCACTCTTCATCCGTCACCCTATCGCTGGGTTAATGCACGCTTCATCTGTCGCCCAATCGCTGGGTTAATGCTCACTTCATCCGTCACCCAATCGCTGGGTTAATGCACGCTTCATCCGTCACCCAATCGCTGGGTTAATGCACTCTTCATCTGTCGCCCAATCGCTGGGTTAATGCACTCTTCATCTGTCGCCCAATCGCTGGGTTAATGCTCACTTCATCCGTCACCCAATCGCTGGGTTAATGCACGCTTCATCCGTCGCCCAATCGCTGGGTTAATGCACACTTCATCCGTCTCCCAATCGCTGGGTTAATGCACGCTTCATCCGTCGCCCAATCGCTGATTTAATGCACGCTTCATCTGTCGCCCAATCGCTGGGTTAATGCACGCTTCATCCGTCACCCAATCGCTGGGTCAATGCACGCTTCATCCGTCACCCAATCGCTGGGTTAATGCACGCTTCATCCGTCACCCAATCGCTGGGTTAATGCACGCTTCATCCATCACCCAATCGCTGGGTTAATGCATGCTTCATCTGTCGCCCAATCGCTGGGTTTTCGCACATTCCATCTGTCACCCAATCGCTGGGTGTACGCACACTTTCTCTACCGCCCATTTTCTGGGTACAGGAACACTTTATATCTCGTTCATCCGCTGGGTGTCCGCACAATTTCATTCGTTACCATCCACCAACCCCCCCACATCCGCATGCCGGGCGGGTACACGCGCCCCATATTTATCCCCCTTTTTCCAGGCACATGTGCACTTTAGCCGGCCATCCTTCAGCTCGCGCACACTTCAAACTCCACAGTGCGCTCTCAGTCCTCATCACCCCCATATACGCCCATATACGGGACTTCCGTGCCCTTCATCACCTCACGTCAGGTTACGCACCCCACACGGGTAACTAGATGTCCGCGCTCGGCATATATTTTCCTGCACGGATCAAGCGTGCTTCACTCTGTTCACCATACCCAGGGAGCACGCCCATCTCGCGATCATCATGCCATCTACTTCATTGATATACGCCTTCCCGCACCGTGCCCGAGTCCCGAGTGTGCCTTCTTCACGTACAGCTCTTTCCGACCCATTCGCTGGGTTTTCATGCTCCACCTTCTCCTCTCCTCGTTCCGCGGGCAGCAGCCGTATCCCATACGCTGGGTTAGCATATTCCACAACGGGCTCCCAAACGCTGGGTCGTTAGCCTTTTAACTGTGCCATTGCTAGGGCTCTCATTTTTTTTCATGCTCTTCATAACCCCCACCCTCGGGTCTCTTCAGGTCTCATCTTTACCACTTCACCCATTAGTTCGCCCAGCTTCTCCGTTCTCTTCCCTCCCTTCCGGGTCAACCAGATATCTCATCCACACACGTTCTATAATACACCGGCTTCTCTTTTCCGTCAAGATCTACTCACCCTCCTCTCGCCTTGTCCCCTTTTTCCGGGTTTGCCCAGTTCTCATCACTATCATCTCCCATTTTTCATGTCATCCAGGTGCCACATTCTCAGGTACCACCAAGTGTCAATTACCTCTTCCTTAGTCTCTTGATCCAGTTTCAAGGTCATCCTTTTGCGGCCGTCGCGGTTAATTTCTTCTAGGGACAGCTTCCCTCTTATTCAGGTAAGTCATCTACGGGATAATCAGGCACCTGTCGCATTTCTAGTAGGGTGGGGGGATGTTCGGTTTCATCCACACTATACAGTTTGGTCCTTGGGATCGGTCCTTCCGGGGATTGTTTGCCTTTCCAAGTTCTATGGGTTGTTCTTTCTTTTCAGCTCCATTATGTCACACGGGTCCGATATCAAAGATGCCTTGTCTATTCCAGAATCAGCGGTGTCCGACCAGGCCAGCCGCATATCATACAGAAATTGGACCGTTCCCAAATTAGTGGCGGAGCTTAACAAAAAAGGGATTCCGCACTTGGCTTCTGCCAGGAAGGCTGAGTTGTACCATCTGCTGTTCCCCGACCTGTTGGCCTCTTCATCGGAACAAGTCTCTTTGTCAACCATTCAGCTGTCTTTGACCCAATTGCACGCCACCATTAACAGTTTCTCAAGTTCCCTGTCCGATGTCAATAATAGGTTACAGGTGCTCGAGAGCAGGGATTCATCCACCACTTCATCCATCCCTCCGGAGTCAGGTCCGTCCACATCCTGCTCACTTTCTCCAAGCAGGGTCACTTCCACTCCAGCAGTTGCCCCTTCGTTTTTCATACCAGAAAATCTCCGCAAAGATATTCTGGCTGGTAAAGACGTCAACCTGGCCTCCATACTCATTTCTACTCCTGATACCGTCGAGAACAAAACTATAACTTGTGGCGATGTATCAGTCGTTCTCAAGTCAAAGGACGCCCGCTTAAACAGGAAATTATCAATTCCCGAATTCGTACTTGCCTTTAGCCTCTATAGAGATATCATTTGTTCCGCTCAGCCGGCCCGACGGGAAGAACTGGATACCTACCTGTACCGGGTTACCGAATTAGGGTACAAGTATGGAGGTTATGCTTTTTATGACTACCATTGTTCTTTTTCTGCAAAAGCAGCGGCCACACTCTCCCAATTCCAGCATGTCACGAACTGGGCCATGTTGGACACGGAGCTCTTTTGCAGACACTTCGCCGGGCTTAAGGCACCGGCCTGCGTTACCTGCCAGTCAATCCTGCATGCCTCTGACTGGTGCCCTAATGCGAATACCGCATCTGAATCCAGGCAGCTTCCCGGTCTTCCCGCGGCATACAGACAAGGCCCTTTGTTAGACAAATTAGGACGTCCCATTACCTTCCTAGGGAGAAACCAAATTTGTAATAACTACAATTCCTCATTTTGTAATTCCGCCAAATGCAAAGCTCTCCACATTTGCTCCATATGTTTTCGGGCCCATCCTCAGTCCTCCTGCTCTCAAAGGTCAAAAAATTCCTGACTGACCGACATAGATGTCGAAGCCCTGTTGGTTTTCCTTCAGGACCACCACAACCCTAGTTTCGTGCAATTTATTAAGTTAGGATTCATGGAAGGTTTTCACACCGGTATAGTTTCCCTGCCCCAAGTCACCTGGGAAAGCCCCAATCTGCAGTCAGCAATTTCAGATCCATCAACCGTGGATTCGCTTTTGCAAACAGAGTTGCAAAAAGGATTCGTTATCGGCCCCTTTTCTCAACCCCCCTTCACTGTTTGGAGAGTCAGTCCCATAGGTCTCGTTACTAAAAAAAATTCTAATAAAAAAGATTGATTTACGACCTGTCTGTGCCCCATGCTCCTGCTATACCAAGTCTCAACTCTCTTATTCCTTCCGATGAATACTCAATGCAATACTCGTCCATAGACGAAGCCATTCAGTTAATTTTGCAGGTTGGGCAAGGCGCCTGGCTCTCCAAAGCCGATATTTCAGACGCATTCAAGCTGCTGCCAATTCACCCGCACCTCTGGAGGTTCTATGGAATCAAGTGGAGGGATCGCTATTATTTTGCTACCCGCTTAACGTTCGGATCAAAGAGCAGTCCCTGGCTCTTTGAGCAGTTCGCGCAGGCCCTCCACTGGATTCTTGTTAACTTCGGTCACTGCTCCAGGGTAATCCATTACCTCGATGATTTTCTGCTGGTAGAGCATCCCGGTATCAACCCCGACAGCCTAGCCAACCTCCGGTCCATTTTTTCCATTTTACACGTCCCCGTAGCCCCCCTTAAAAACCGAAGGCCCCGCCACCACCATCACCTTTCTAGACATAATCCTTCCTAGATTCCACTAGAATGGAGGCCAGATTGCCCGAGGACAAGCTTAATAGAATCAAGGAGTCCGTTTCCCAATACGTGGGCTCTGGGTCCCTCTCGAAGCTGGAGATCCAGTCCCTCTTAGGAATGCTGAACTTCGCTTCCAGAATCATGCCCCAAGGCAGATCATTCATCTCCAGGCTGCTTCAGCTGTTACCTTCAGCACCTGACCAGGACTCAGTTATCTATCTTGACCGCGAAGCCATTGCCGATCTCGCTATGTGGAGGGTCTTCCTGGCTGACTGGAACGGCATCTCTTTGTTTGTTCCCGTCTGGGACGACTCTCGCCCCATGTTTTTTTCCGATGCAGCGGCATCGTCTGACTTCGGGGCAATATATGACAGTCAATGGGTCGTCAGTCCCTGGCCTCCTCAAATAGCTTTACGACGCGAGTATGCCAATTCTTCCCCACTCCTGGAGGTTTACCCCATCGTGGCAGCCGCTCAGCTGTGGGGCAGGCTCTGGGCCAACTTACCGGTAGCGTTTATCACCGATAACCAGTCAGTGGTGGACACTCTCACCAAAGGCAGGTCTGGTTCGCCCGGTGTCATGAGATTCGTCCGCAGGCTAACCTGGCTGTCACTTCAGTTCAACTTTCGCATTGTCTGCATGCATATTCAGGGGGTAAGGAACGTGGCGGCAGATGCTCTATCTCGCTTCAATTTCGACCTTTTCTTTCAGGTGGTGCCGGGAGAAGAAAAGGTCGGACTGGTGCCTCCAGCCTTCGAGACCCTGGTAATGGACTAGGTAGACACCTTTCGGAAGCCAGAGCATTAATTCGAAGGTCTTTAGCCACTAATTCAGCCAGGAATTACCAGACCGGCTGGAATATTTTTAAGCAATTTTCCCGTCAGCACCAGAGGGCCGGCACAGATTTAGTCACCTACATCACAGCCTTTTTAGCTTACTGCCACAAGGACCTGGGTTTGGCTTATAATACCATCAGGCTTTACCTCGCAGGGGTGCAATACCATTACATGATCAGGCGTCCCAACAGCAAATCCTTCTTCAACTCACAGGTCATAAAAGCCACTCTCCGCTGTATCATGAAAGGCCGTCCTAAAGCTCCTCCTGTTAGGCAACCAGTTTCTGGGGAATTGTTCAGGAAGCTATCTTCCTCCCTAGACGGGTCGCCTTTTGGGCCTCTCAACAGCTTAGTCCTCAAGGCGGCGCTGTACCTGAGCTTTTACGGCTTTTTAAGACCCGGCGAGTTCACTAGTACATCCGCTAGCCATCAAGGCCCTCGCAAACGCCATTTGGTTCAGAATCATGGTCATTTCACTCTCTTGCTCCCAAAATCCAAAACCTCACAGGTCGGTCCCCCTGTGGCAATTGAGTATTTCCAGACCTCCAATGAATGGTGCCCGGTTAAAGTCCTATCCAAATTGTTAGGGTTATTGGTTACCCACTCCTCGGACAGCCCTCTGTTACCCTTTACAGTTAAACCCCTAACTTCAAGCCAGTTCATCCGACACATCCGTATCCTTGTCAAAGGGCTAGGTTTCGATCCCAACATTATCTCAGGACATTCTTTCCGCATCCGAGCTGCCTCTGCCGCATCCAGGCACGGAGTCCCAAGCCACATCATCCACAAGATGGGGCAATGGCAGTCATCCTGCTACAATCGCTATATCCCTCAGCCCCGAGCAGAAATAGCTCAAGCTTTTGTTAATTTGGTTTTGTAATTTAATTATCAATAAAAAAAAAAAAAACTTTCTTGCCTACTGGTTGGTTTTTGCCCCCTTTTTGGCATTTCCCTCGTTTTGCCGGTTTTGTTTATCAGGTCACTTAATCTTTCCCACAGTTGCTCCCGCCCGGAGCCAGGACCACAAATTTAGCAGGCTGGTGCCAGCCTGCATTTGTGAGAGGGGCATAGGGTTCATATGCCCACTCCCATCTCTCATCAGGGACGCTCGCACGCAACGCCCCACCCGCCCGCCCCCTTTTTCTTTAATCAGGCGGCAGGGTATGCCCCCTTTTTGGCATTTCCCTCGTATGCGGCTAACGACACACCACTAGCTGGTTTTGTTTATCAGGTCATTTTATCTTTCCCACAGTTGCTCCCGCCCGGAGCCAGGACCACAAATATAATTTGTTTTTCCACCGAACTACGTCAATAAATATTTTACCACATATAACGTAGTATGGAGATGGGGAGGGTCTTCGGACTCCACCCACACTATATGGACATCTTAGAAATTAACCGCTGCTCCAGACAGCAGGTCCTAGGAAGGCCATGGAACGTCCCAGTCATCCGGCATCTATTGGCCCCACTGAAGGATTATTTTGAAAGTGTGTAGAAGCTACATGAGGCATGAGGGTTATAGGCTGTCAGTTTAAAAAAAAGACACCGGCGCCTGGAAGAGTGAGACGCGATCCTCGTGCGGTTTCTGTGCTGCAGAAAAGTCCCCGTAATGTCCAGTAAGCAATACCGCAGATAGATGAGAACTGGTGTGAATTAGTTCGCATTTTTGTGCAGGGTTAGTGCATAGTGTATTCACCTGGATTGGTGCACCACTCTTATGGACGTCGTCACAAATGCGAAAAAAAATTCCACCACAATGTAATTCGGTCCATATCGCAAAAAGGACTTTCCCACATATAACTGCAGTGCTGAACGCTGAATATATATTTATTTTTCTACTCAAATACGCCACTAAAGGCTTAACCACATATAACTGCAACAGTGAACGCTGAATATATTTTTATTTTTGCTACTGACATACATGAATAAAGGTTTTTCAAGATATTAGATGCAGCAGGAGCGAATGGCGAATGTATATATTTTTTTCTACTGCAATACGGCAGTGAAGGATTTACCAGATATAACTGCAACATTGGACTGAGGATATATTTTTCTTGTTGGACTGAAATATGCCCCTATACGTTTTCACCAAAAATAACTGCAACAGTGCAGTGCGTATATATTTTTCTTGTTGGACTGAAATATGACCCTCTATGTTTTCACCAGAAATAACTGCAGAAGTGACTTGAGAATATATTTTTCTTGTTGGACTGATATAGTGTTGAGCGCAAATATTTGAATTGCAAATTTTTATTGCGAATATCGGCATTTTGAGAATTTGCAAATATTTCGAATATAGTGATATATATTCGTAAAAACAAATATTCATAATTTTTTTCATCTGAACCCATTACCTAGTATACCTACCTGCTTCTTGCTTGTGGGCCAATATAAGAAGGCTGCAATATTGTTGACTGTAATGAATTAGAAAATTCTTCATTATTTAATTTATTTTCTTTTATGCGAAAAATCGTCAATGTAATATTTGCTTAATGCGAATATTCTAAAACACGAATATATAGCACTATAAAATATAGTGCTATACATTAGTTTTTTAGAATATTCATCATTTTTTTCTATCTGAAGTCATGATTCTTCCCTGCTTAAGTTGCTTTTGGGCCAATGGCTGTTCACATTAAATTGGAAAAAATGACGAATATTCTAAAAAAACGAATATATAGCACTATATTCTACAGTCCTATATATTCGTGTTTTGGACTATTCGCATTAAGCAGATATTACATTGCCGATTTTTCGCAATCAATAGAATAATCTCCAATATGAATGTTCGCGAATACATGACGAATATTCTAACGAATATTCGCGAAATATCGCAAATTCGAATATTGCCCCTGCCGCTTATCACTAGACTGAAATACACCGCTATACGCTTTTACCAGAAATAACTGCAGAAGTGACCTGAGAATATATTTTTCTTGTTGGACCTAAATAGGCCACTATACTCTTTCAACAGAAAACAATTAAAGAATGAAATGCGTATATATTTTTCTTGTAATACTGAAATACGCCCCTATACTCTTTCACTAGAAATAACTGCAAAAGTGCAGTGCATATATATTTTTCTTTTTTTACTGAAAAATGCCCCTATATGCTTTCAACAGAAATAACTGCAACAGTGCAGTGCGTATATATTTTTCTTTTTGCAATGAAATGCGCCCCTATACGCTTTCAACAGAAATAACTAGAGAAATGACCTGAGAATATATTTTTCTTGTTGGACTGAAATAGTGTTGAGCGCGAATATTCGAATTGCAAATTTTTATTGCGAATATCGGCAAATATTCATTTTTTTATTTTTTATATCTGAACCCATTACCTAGTATACCTACCTGCTTCTTGCTTGTGGGCCAATGTGAGAAGGCTGCAATATTGTAATCTGTAATGATTTAGAATATTCTTCATTATTTAATTTCTTTTTTTTATGCAAAAAATCAGCAATGTAATATTTGCTTAATGCGAATATTCGAAAACACGAATATGTAGCACTATAAAATATAAGGTTATATATTCGATATTTAGAATATTCGTCATTTTTTTCTATCTGAAGTCATGATTCCTCCCTGCTTAAGTTGCTTTTGGGCCAATGGCTGTTCACATTAAATTGGAAAAAATTACGAATATTCTAAAAAACTAATATATAGCACTATATTCTATAGTGCTATATATTCATGTTTTGGAATATTCGCATTAAGCGAATATTACATTGCCGATTTTTTGCATTCAATAGAATAATCTCCAATATGAATATTCGCAAATACATGACAAATATTCTAATGAATATTCGCAAAATATTGTGAATTCGAATATTGACCCTGCCGCTCATCACTACACTGAAATACTCTCCTATACGCTTTCACCAGAAATAACTGCAGAAGTGACCGGAGAATATATTTTTCTTGTTGGACTTAAATAGGCCACTATACTCTTTCAACAGAATACAATTAAAGAGTAGAGATGAGCTAACTTCAAAAATTAGTTTGGCGTTCGGGTTGGGGTAATCGCCGCATCCCGTTATGGATTCCACTACCGCGGACTATCCCGGCATATGGAATCCATAAGGGGCGGCTTCCACGTCACCCCAGGTCCTTCGGCTTTTCCAAAGTTCAGGTTCGTGGAAGCCGCCCCTTATGGATTCCATATGCCGGGATAGTCCGCAGTAGTGGAATCCATAACGGGATGCGGCGATTACCCCAACCCGAACGCCAAACTAATTTTTGAAGTTCGCTCATCTCTATTAAAGAGTGAAGTGTGTATATATTTTTCTTGTAATACTGAAATACGCCCATATACGCTTTCACTAGAACTAACTGCAAAAGTGCAGTGCGTATATATATATTTTTTTTTACTGAAACATGCCCCTACATGCTGTCAACAAAAATAACTGCAACAGTGCAGTTCCTATATATTTTTCTTATTGTAATGAAATATGCCCCTATACGCTTTTACCAGAAATAACTAGAGAAATGACCTAAGAATATACATTTCTTGTTGGACTGAAATAGGCCAGAATATGCTTAGACCAGTAAGGGATTAGCTCTGGTCTCAGGGATCATTCACACAAAGATCTCCATCACCACTTGATTTCCGGTCCAAACAGTGTGATTTATTTTGGCACACAGCATAATAAAATAAACATAAACAAAAAAAAAAAAACCTTGCCCGTCTGGGTTATGCCTAAACATTTACGGTTCCCTACCTCACCTCTAAGTAGGGCTTAGCACCGGTCTGTGTCTTAGGCTCCAAGCCTTAGCAGGTTTCGCTTATCAGCGACAGTCTATACCGCAGAGAGATCAGGTTTTGCATAGCCTTGTGGTCACACAGTCCACCTGATTGAGACCACTTCACACAGAGCCTCTGTTCTAGGCCTCTGTGTCACCAAAGACTCTCTCCCCAGAGTGAGCACCACCCAAGTCCAGCAAGCAGACTAAATTGAATTGCTGGCAGTGAGCAAGTCCTGGACTGGAACATGGGAAACCTTGGTGACATGTTCCTTGGTGACAAAATGCTGCTTTTAAATGCTTCCTTTGGACTTCACTGCCCATAACACTATTCACATTGCCACATACTGAATAAGATACTAAGATATAAGGGCTTGACAACAAAAAACTTGCAGCCCAATAACAAAAAGCTGGAATGACAGAGCTGTCTGAACTTGTAAATAACTTTCCTATTAATATCCCTAGCGCCTCCTGACGTCTCTCCCTGCACTAAGATACTGTGAAATGATTCCTCCCTATCCTTTTCCTGTACTTGTAAATTGCTTTTCAGCACTGTCCCTAGCTCCTTCTGACGTCTCTCCCTGCACTAAGATGCTGTGAAATTGTGATTCATTACCACGAAGCGTGAGGAAATTCGCATTCGCTGTGAATCAAATTTTTCCTGAATTTCTAAACAAATTCCACTTCGTCAGCTTCGAATCATTTATCTCTAGTTAAGACCACCCTGTAATCCATCAGTGGTGGCCGTCCGTGCACACTCCTGGACCGCAGGAGCCTGCATAGGCCAGCTCTTTTTTCTATAGCGTGAAATCACAGCCACTGATGCTGGATTGGTCATACAGTCAGGGCCAGCGTCAGCATCGGGCAAATGCTGGGGGCCCAATGCTCCTGAGGGGGTCCACTGAGCTGCTATGAGCACTTGCATCAATACAGATGGAAGCACTCATTGCTGTCATTTTACTTACTGGCAAAACACGCGTCGAGGTATCTGGTCCAGATGTCCTGTGCTACTACACTGTGGGTAATTGCAGGACTGCTTAATGTATTGAGGTTATTTTTTACATTTGCCACTGCTGTGCTCCTTCTGGTATACATGATTGTCCTTTGCCATATTTTTGGTAATGGTACCCCCTTTTATTGCGGGTGGATATATTAGTTTATTTTATCAAATGACCACAGCACTGGCAATGCATGCTATTTATTGGGGTATATCTTGATATATTTATGGATTACTAAGTTCATCAAGAGTTGGTGTTTTAGCGCATAACTATCTGGATTGTCTCCTTGTTGCTGTGATACAGTTGTGTTTAAAATTATTCAACCCCCACTGAAATTGAGTGTTTTGGCCAGTTTGACATTGATTTTGATCATTTCAGTCATCTTGTTTACAATTAAATCAAAGAGGCACTTGTAAGTCAGACAAATTTAACATACCATTTATAATGAAATAACCACAAATGTCTTTTCTGTGCTTACATCATTATCAGTATTATTCAACCCCCAAGTGACATTCAATCTTAGTACTTAGTGCAACATCCTTTTCCAGTTATAACAGCTTTTAAACGTGAAGCATAGCTTGACACAAGTGTCTTGCAGCGATCTACCGGTATCTTCGCCCATTCTTCATGGGCAAAAGCCTCCAGTTCAGTCACATTCTTAGGCTTGCGCGCTGCAACTGCTTTCTTTAAGTCCCACCAGAGGTTCTCAATCGGATTTAAGTCTGGTGACTGCGATAGCCACTTCAAAATGTTCCAGCCTTTAATCTGCAACCATGCTCTAGTGGACTTGGAAGTATGCTTGGGATCATTGTCCTGTTGAAAGGTCCAACGTCTCCCAAGCCTCAGGTTTGTGAGGGACTGCATCACATTTTCAAACAATATCTCCTGGTACTGAAGAGAATTCATGGTACCTTGCACACGCTGAAGTTCCCTGTACCTGTAGAAGCAAAACAGCCCCAAAGCATGATTGACCCCCCGCCATACTTCACAGTAGGCAAGGTGTTCTTTTCTTCATAGGCCTTGTTCTTCCTCCTCCAACATAGCGTTGATCCATGGGCCCAAACAGTTCTAATTTTGTTTCATCAGTCCACAGAACACTATCCCAAAACTTTTGTGGTTTGTCCACATGACTTTTGGCATACTACAGTCGACTCTTCTTATTATTTGGAGACAGCAAGGGGGTGCGCCTGGGAGTTCTGGCATGGAGGCCTTCATTACGCAGTGTGCACCTTATTGTCTGAGCTGAAACTTCAGTACCGGCATCTGACAAATCATTTTTCAGTTCCTCAGCAGTCATATGAGGACTTTTCTCCATTTTGCGCTTCAGGTTGCGCACAGCCGTTCGAAGTCAGCATCTTCTTTCTGCCACGACCAGGAAGCGTTTCAACAGTGTCCTTTGCCTTGAATTTGCGAATGATGCTTCCTATGGTGTCTCTTGGTATGTTTAACATCTTTGCAATCTTCTTATAGCCATTGCCCTTTCTGTGAAGAGAAATCACCTCTTCTCTTGTCTTCCTGGACCATTCTCTTGACTTCACCATGTTTGTAAACACACCAGTAAATGTCTAGGAGGAGCTGAGTATCACAGTCATTTTAAATCTGCCTAATTGGTGCTTATTATGCTTGATTGCTGCTCCTTGACATCCACAGGTGTTTTCAATAACTGATCGAAAACACTTGAATGAACCTCTGTTCTTAAGAGTGGTAGTCTTTAAGGGGTTGAATAATTGTGTCAATGAAGAAATCACAAAAAAAAAACATTTAATACTGTATTACAAAAACAATTGATGTCATTTTAGTTGCATTTGGTTCTTTAAAAAGTCCTTGTAAGATTTCATTCTGAACACAATTACAAATGTACACTAAATTCCCTAAAACCCGTTACAGCATTGGGGGTTGAATAATTTTAAACACAACTGTATGTGAGTTGATGGGGGCATTGCTCCCATTATTCGGGGCTCCCTGTTTCCTCATGAATTTGTGCCATGTAGTCTTGTGTATATTTGTCAAATAAAATTGCACATATATTCTATATGAGAATTTGTTGTTTTTTTTCTTTTTTTGTGGGGCCACTGGTGAGTTTGAATTGGTTTTAGCACTAGTGGTCATTATACTGTATAGGGGCCACTGGTGGTCATTATACCGGGTGAGAGCCACAGAGGGACATGTAAATGTACAAAAATGATTTAAGGGGGCCCACTGGGATTTATCACCCAAGGGCCCACATTAATCTGGAACCGTCCCTGCATACAGTAACTCCTGAATGCAAGCAGTGATTAATGTGATGGAAAAATGGCAAAGGAGGCAATATAGACAATACATTAGTACATGTCTTGTAATAACTTCCTCTACATAATAAATGCAATTTGCTGAAGCGAGACAACTAGAGATGAGCGAACACCTGGAAGTTCGGGTTCAGAAAGTTCGGCCGAACTTCCCAAAAATGTTCGGGTTCGGGATCCGAACTCGACCCGAACTTTATCCCGAACCCGAACCCCATTGAAGTCAATGGGGACCCGAACCTTTAGGCACTAAAAAGGCTGTAAAATAGTCCAAACACATGTGGATAGGGAAATTAATTAAAATAAAATAAAATAAATAAAATTTAACCAATATCAATTGAAGAGAGGTCCCACTGCAAGGAATCATGCGTCATATCACCCAACACTGGAGAAGGCCATTTTCAGTTATTTCGGACCAAGCACCCAGACAGAGGAGAGCGGTCCCACAGCAAGGAATCATGCGTCATTTCACCCACCACTGGAGAAGGCCACTTTCAGTTATTTCGGCCCAGCACCCAGACAGAGAAGAGAGGTCCCACAACAAGAAATCATGCGTCATATCAACCACCACCGGACAAGACCACTCTCAGTTATTTCGGCCCAGCACCCAGACAGAGGAGAGAGGTCCCACAGCAAGGAATCATGCGTCATATCACCCACCACTGGAGAAGGCCACTTTCAGTTATTTCGGGCCAGCACCCAGACAGAGGAGAGAGGTCCCACAGCAAGGAATCATGCGTCATATCAACCACCACCAGAGAAGGCCACTCTCAGTTATTTCGGCCCAGCACCCAGACAGAGGAGAGTGGTCCCACAGCAAGGAATCATGCGTCATATCACCCACCACTGGAGAAGGCCACTTTCAGTTATTTCGGCCCAGCACCCAGACAGAGGAGAGAGGTCCCACAGCAAGGAATCATGCGTCATATCACCCACCACCGGAGAAGGCCACTTTCAGTTATTTCGGCCCAGCACCCAAACAGAGGAGAGAGGTCCCACAGTAAGGAATCATGCGTCATATCAACCAACACCGGAGAAGGTCACTCTCAGTTATTTCGGCCCAACCTCCCAGACAGAGGAGAGGTTCATTCAATTTTGGGTGGCACCGCAAGATCATGGTAAAGTTAAGCACCCAGACAGAGGAGAGAGGTCCCAAAGCAGAGAATCAGGCTTCATGTCACCCACCAATGGAGAAGACCACTTTCAGATATTTATGCCCCTGGAACCCAGACGGAGGAGAGGTTCATTCAACTTTGGGTTGACCCGCAAAATAATGGTAAAATTAAACAATGAGGATTCAATAAAGAAGTGCACCGGAGTACAAGAATACATGGTTGAGGGGGAGGCAGTTATAAATGTCTATTCTGCACAAGGGAGGCACAGGTCCTGTGGGATCCATGCCTGGTTCATTTTTATGAACGTCAGCTTGTCCACGTTGGCTGTGGACAGGCGGCTGCGTTTGTTAGTAATGACGCCCCTTCCGTGCTGAATACACGTTCAGACAAAATGCTGGCCGCCGGGCAGGAAAGCACCTCCAAGGCATAAAATGCTAACTCTGGCCATGTGGACAATTTAGAGACTCAGAAGTTGAATGGGGCCGAACCATCAGTCAGTACGTGGAGGGGTGTGCAGACGTACTGTTCAACCATGTTAGTGAAATGCTGCCTCCTGCTAACACGTTCCGTATCAGGTGGTGGTGCAGTTAGCTGTGGCGTGGAGACAAAACTTTTCCACATTTATGCCATGCTAACCCTGCCCTCAGAGGAGCTGGCCGTGACACAGCTGCGTTGGCGACCTCTTGCTCCTCCTCTGCCTTCGCCTTGGGCTTCCACCTGTTCCCCTGTGACATTTGTGAATGCTCTCAGGAGCGCCTCTACCAGCGTGCGCTTGTACTCGCGCATCTTCCTATCATGCTCCAGTGCAGGAAGTAAGGTGGGCACATTGTCTTTGTATCCAGCAGGGTGGCAACCCAGTAGTCCGCACACGTTAAAATGTGGGCAACTCTGCTGTCGTTGCGCATGCACTGCAGCATGTAGTCGCTCGTGTGCCAGGCTGCCCAGAGGTAAGGACAAGCTGTCCACTGTGGGAGGCGTATCGTCATCATCCTCCGTATCCCCCCAGCCACGCACCAGTGATGGGCCTGAGCTGTGTGGGGTGCCACCCCGCTGTTAACCTGCTTCATCCTCATCCTCCTCCACCTCCTCCTCATCCTCCTCTTCCTCCTCGTCCTCCAGTAGTGGGCACTGCTGGCCACATTTGTACCTGGCCTCTGCTGTTGCAAAAACCTCCCTCTAAGCCACTTCTAACAGACTGGCCTGAAAGTGCTAAAAATGACCCCTCATCCTCCTCCTCCTTCTCCTCCTGGGCCACCTCCTCTTCCATCATCGCCCCAAGCGTTTTCTCAAGGAGACATAGAAGTGGTATTGTAACGCTGATAACTGTGTCATCGCCACTGGTCATGTTGGTGGAGTACTCGAAACAACAGGGCACACAGGTCTCGCATGGAGGCCCAATAATTGGTGGTGAAGTGGTGCTGTTCCGCAGTGCGACTGACGCATGCGTGCTGCAGCTGAAACTCCACTATGGCCTGCTGCTGCTTGCACAGTCTCTCCAACATGTGTAAGCTGGAGTTCCACCTGGTGGGCACGTCGCATATGAGGCGGTGAGCGTGAAGGCCGAAGTTCCGCTGTAGCGCAGACAGGCGAGCAGCGGCAGGATGTGAACGCCGGAAGAGCGCACAGACGGCCCTCACTTTATGCAGCAGCTCTGACATGTCGGGGTAGTTGTGAATGAACTTCTGCACCACCAAATTCAGCATATGCGCCAGACAAGGGATGTGCGTCAAACCGGCAAGTCCCAGAGCTGCGACGAGATTTCGCCCATTATCGCACACCACCAGGCCGGGCTTGAGGCCCACCGGCAGAAACCACTGGTCGGTCTGTTGTTCAATACCCCGCCACAACTCCTGCGCGGTGTGGGGCCTGTCCCCCAAACATATGAGTTTCAGAATGGCCTGCTGACGTTTACCCCGGGCTGTGCTGAAGTTGGTGGTGAAGTTATGTAGCTGACTGGATGAGCTGGTGGAAGCAGAGGAGGAGGAAGCCGAGTAGGAGGAGGACGCTACAGAAGGCAAAGAATGATGCCCTGCGATCCTTGGCGGCGAAAGGACGTGCGCCAAGGAACTCTCCGCCTGCGGCCCAGCCGCCACTACATTTACCCAGTGTGCAGTTAGGGAGATATAGTGTCCCTGGCCGTGCTTACTGGTCCACGTATCTGTGGTTAGGTGGACCTTGCCACAGATGGCGTTGCGCAGTGCACACTTGATTTTATCGGTTACTTGGTTGTGCAGGGAAGGCACGGCTGTCTTGGAGAAGTAGTGGCAGTTGGGAACAACATACTGTGGGACAGCCATGGACATCAGCTGTTTGAAGCTGTCTGTGTCCACCAGCCTATATGACAGCATTACAAAGGACAGTAGTTTAGAAATGCTGGCATTCAGGCCCAGGGCTCGAGGGTGGCTAGGTGGGAATTTACGCTTTCTCTCCAAGGTTTGTGAGATGGAGAGCTGAACGCTGCCGTGTGACATGGTGGAGATGCTTGGAGACGCAGGTGGTGTTGTCGGTGGCACATCCTCTGTTTGGTGGGCGGCAGGTGCCAACATTCCTCCCGAGGCGGAGGAAGAGGCCGAGGCATCAGCAGAAGAGGGAGCAGGGGGAGCCAGAGTGAGTTCCTTGCTTTTAAGGTGTTTACTCCACTGCAGTTCATGCTTTGAATGTAGATGCCTGGTCATGCATGTTGTGCTAAGGTTCAGAACGTTAATGCCTCGCTTCAGGCTCTGATGGCACAGCGTGCAAACCACTCGGGTCTTGTCGTCAGCACATTGTTTAAAGAAGTGACATGCCAGGGAACTCCTTGAAGCTGCCTTTGAGGTGCTCGGTCCCTGGTGGCAGTGGCCAGTAGCAGGCGAACTCTCTTGGAGGCGGCTGTTCTGCTTTTGCCCCCTGCTCTCTCTTTTGCTACGCTGTTGGCTCGGTCTCACCACTGCCTCTTCCTCTGAACTATGAAAGTCAGTGGCACGACCTTCATTCCATGTGGGGTCTAGGACCTCATCGTCCCCTGCATCGTCTTCCACACAGTCTTCCTCCCTGACCTCCTGTTCGGTCTGCACACTGCAGAAAGACGCAGCAGTTGGCACCTGCGTTTCGTCATCATCAAAGACGTGCGGACACCGATGAGGTGGTATTCCCATGTCCTCATCATCAGGAAACATCAGTGGTTGTGCATCAGTGCATTCTATGTCTTCCACCACTGGGGAAGGTCTAGGTGGATTCGCTTGGGAAACCCTGCCAGCAGAGTCTTCAAACAGCATAAGAGACTGCTGCATAACCTGAGGCTCAGACAGTTTCCCTGATATGCATGGGGGTGATGTGACAGACTGATGGGCTTGGTTTTCAGGTGCCACCTGTGCGCTTTCTGCAGAAGACTGGGTGGGAGATGATGTTGTGAACATGCTGGATCCACTGTCGGCCACCCAATTGACTAGCGCCTATACCTGCTCAGGCCTTACTATCCTTAGAACGGCATTGGGCCCCACCAAATATCGCTGTAAATTCTGGCGGGTACTGGAACCTGAGGTAGTTGGTTCACAAGGACGTGTGGCTGTGGCAGAATGGCAACGTCCTCTCCCAGCACAAGAGGGTACACTAACACCACCACGACCGCGTCCGCGTCCCTTACTAGATGTTTTCCTCATTGTTACCGTTCACCAAGCACCACAATAAGAAAAAAAATATTTAGCCCAATGTATTGATTTAAAATTCATGCCTTTTTTTACAGGCACCTAACATTATCTGCCTATTTATTTATGTAGCGTATTACACTAATCCAGGCACAGCAGTAACCACTGATTTAGGGGAATATCTCTTTTAGGGCTAGTATTTCGGCCCTGGATGACAGGTATCCTTTTATGGACAGATTTACAATTGGCCTGCAACAGCTCGAACACCAGATTCAGGGTATTGCTATTTTGGCAATTGAATTTAACCCCAGAACAAAATATATGTTTTGGCGGACACTATGAATCTTGGCCTGCAACAGCTGGGACACCAGATTCAGGGTATTGCTATTTTGGCAATTGAATTTCACCCCAGAAAAAAATATTTGATTTGGCGGACACTATGAAACTTGGCCTGCAACAGCCTGGACACCAGATTCAGGGTATTGCTATTTTGGCAATTGAATTTCACCCCAGAACAAAATATATGTTTTGGCGGACACTATTATACTTTGCCAGCCACAGCTGAAACCACTGATTTATGGTATTGCTATTTTGGCAATTGAATTTCACCCCAGAACAAAATATATGTTTTGGCGGACACTATGAATCTTGGCCTGCAACAGCTGGGACACCAGATTCAGGGTATTGCTATTTTGGCAATTGAATTTCACCCCAGAACAAAATATATGTTTTGGCGGACACTATTATACTTTGCCAGCCACAGCTGAAACCACTGATTTATGGTATTGCTATTTTGGCAATTGAATTTCACCCCAGAACAAAATATATGTTTTTGCTGACACTATGAATCTTGGCTTGCAACAGCTGGGACACCAGATTCAGGGTATTGCTATTTTGGCAATTGAATTTCACCCCAGAACAAAATATATGTTTTGGCGGACACTATTATACTTTGCCAGCCACAGCTGAAACCACTGATTTATGGTATTGCTATTTTGGCAATTGAATTTCACCACATAAAATAATCTATCCTTTGCCAGACAGCAGACAGTATTATACTTGGCTAGCCAAAGCTGGAACACCATATTTAGGGGATTGGTATTTGGGCAATTGTATTTAACCCCTTAATAAAATATAGAAATTGCTATCCTGAGTTTCTAGGGGTGACGATTAGCACAGCCAAGCCCCTGATGTAGGATATAGCAAAAAAAAAACAACTAGTATTGATGGATTGATGGACTTGGTGGCAGCTTGTTCTGGTGCACCACAAGTCACAAATGGCCGCCGATCACCCCAGAAAATAAGTGACAGAAAAACGCTCTGTGCAGCCTAAAAACCAGTGAGCAAGTAACTAGCAGAAGTTCAATCATTCACAGCTGTAGATCGATTAGTTCATTAGGTGCTCTTGCTGCCTTTCTCTGCCTAATCTCGCCCTCACAGAAGCTGCGTCCTCTCCTACACTAATCAGAGCAGTGTGACGTGCGGCGCTACATGACTCCAGCTTAAATAGAGGCTGGGTCACATGCTGCACTTGGCCAATCACAGCCATGCCATTAGTAGGCATGGCTTTGATGGGCTCTTAGTGCAAGAAGTAAAACGCTAGGTGATTGGCTACTGTGCAGCCCTTCAGAAAGTGGGAAGTAATCGCCGAACAACGAACCCGAACCCGAACTTTTTTGAAAATGTCTGGGTTCGGGTCCGTGTCCCGGACACCCCACGAACCCGAACTATGCTCGAACTGTTCTCTCAACACTAGAGACAACCCCTTTAAGGAACACCAGGATGAGGTTTTATTCATATAAGAATCATCAAAAAATGTGGTGATAAGAAAGCAGGATGCGCTCATACCCATATGCAGTTGTGCATTTCTATAGGGGAGCACATCCTGCACTTGTAGTCCGTTGCTAATGGCAATCACCAGCAAAAAATGCATACAATGGATGATGCCAGCAACGGACTACAAGTACCACAATGGACATCCTACATAAGATGAAATTTATGTGGATGTGGCAAGAATTCAGAACAAACATAGAACTCAGATCGATAGGTATACTGCTCGTCACGACTAAACGCCTCGACGACTGATGCTACCAGATTGCTCGGCGTATTTTCGACAGCATCTACTAGGCTGCGCCCGTGTCATAGCCAGCGGCACCAGGTCAGCGATCACAGGGCATCTAACCATCACTTCCTATGCCTTACGCTATGCAACAGCCGTGAATAGAGGCGCCCATCTTGCCTCAGCAGTGACTGCTGCACGGTGAGGTGATGAGCACCAAGACTGCCCATGCAGGTGCACTCAGTGACCTGAAGATGAAAAACAGGCACATTTAAATTGGAGTTTATACACCTCCGCACATATATATATATAAATCATCAAGTGTGGTGATACGGCAGGATGCGCCATGCTAGCTGTGTAGTGTGCATTTACAGGGAGACATCCAGCACTTGAGTTCGCAGCATGAGTACCAGCAAAAATGACAGCAATGGATGATGCCAGCAACGTGATTACAGCATTACATGGACATCTACATAAGATGAAATTATGTGGATGTGGCAAGAATTCAGAACAAACACAGAACCAGAGATAGGTGCACACTGCCGTCACACACTGTTCCTGAATTTCTTGCCACATCCACATAAATTTCATCTTATGTAGGATGTCCATTGTGGTACTTGTAGTCCGTTGCTGGCATCATCCATTGTATGCATTTTTGCTGGTGATTGCCATTAGCAACGGACTACAAGTGCAGGATGTGATCCCCATAGAAATGCACAACTGCATATGGGTATGAGCGCATCCTGCTTTCTATCACCACATTTTTGATGATTTATATATATATGTACGGAGGTGTATAAGCTCCAATTTAAATGTGCCTGTTTTTCATCTTCAGGTCACATTTGAGTGCACCTGCTAGGCCTTGGGCTATATCAGTCAGTCTTGGTAGGGCTCATAGACACCTCCCACCTCCCATTGCAAGCATGGCTACATGCTGGAGGTAACAGAGGAGATGTTTGTGAGTCGTCCTAATGCTCCTGTAATTGCCCACTGGCCCCTGATATTGCCCATATGGCGCAGGTAGGTGAGTGTTAGGGCCCTCGGGCTACTTGAGAGACCTTGACACTGGTGCCCGAGGCTTAAGACATGTCCTCCTAGTAGGATATGTCGAACTAACCTCTCAATTTTTAACATCAGTGTGAGGGTTTAGTGTGACGGCAGTGTGCACCTATCTCTGGTTCTGTGTTTGTTCTTTATTCATATAAGGCCTCACGCACACAAATGTATTTTGGGTCCGCGTCCGAGCCGCATATTTTGCTGCTCGGGTGCAGACCCATTCACTTCAATAGGGCAGCAAAATATCCGGACAGCACTCTGTGTGCTGTCCGCGTCCTTTGCTCAGTTCCGTGGCCCCGCAAAAAAAATGTTGCATGTCCTATTCTTGTTTTGCAGACAAGAATAGGCATCTCTACAATGGGCCACGTTCCATTCAGCAAATTGCGGAACTGAACAGCTTCCATGTTTTGCGGATCCGCGGATTGCGGACTTCAAAACACCTACGGTCGTATGCATGAGGCCTAAGGCAGCTGTGATGGTCGGAGACAAATGTGGTACTGTGATCCTTGTTGAAAATGATGCATTTAAATCCTAATGCTAATATGCAAAATGTGCAGAATATGCAAAATTGTAAGGACAGGAGAATGCCCAAGAGGTGGGTGGCATGAAAAAAAGTTTAAAGGGAATGTGTCACACAAAATTTTATCTGCCAGTTAAAACCAGAAAATGACATATATCTTTTTTTTGCAATTTGTTTTTATTCTGATTGCAGAATTATTTATTCTATTTTATGAACATAATTATGGGGGCAGCCATCTTGCTTATCCTGTTCTTAACAGCAGTAAAGGGGTTGTCTCACTTCAGCAAATGATATTTATCATGTAGAGAAAGTTAATACAATGCACTTACTAATGTATTGTGATTGTCCATATTGCTTTCTTTGCTGCCTGGATTAATTTTTGCATCACATTATACACTGCTTGTTTCCATCGTTACGACCACCCTAAAATCCAGCAGCGGTGGCCGTGCTTGCACATTATAGGAAGAAGCTCTGGCCTATTTGGTGGCCGGGACCGTGTGAGCGCACATAGGCTAGTGCTTTTTCCTATAGTGTGCAAGCATGACCACCACTGATGGATTGCAGGTTGGTCGGAATCATGGAAATGAGTAGTGTATAATGTGATGGAAAAATTAATCCAGCCGGCAAAGGAGGTAATATGGATAATAACAATATATTAGTAAGTGGTTTGTATTAACTTCCTCTACATAATACATTTTATTTGCTGAAGTGAGACAACCCCTTTAAGAAAATTGCTTTACTGCAGTCAAATGGTCTTTAGACACAGTGGTCAGGAGGGGACCTCATTAACTTCTCTCTTCTATGGGAGAGTTTTCTGGTCAAGCTCTGTGACCTGTGCAGAGGTCATTGTAGAAGGAATAACTAGATAAGCTCTGACAGTTACGTATTGTGAATGGTGGATCCTGTTTATTTATACACACAGGTGATATCATTATAGATAGGATTATGGTGTGTTTACACGCGCCGACCAGAAAGCCAAATGTTGGCTGCTTGTTTAGTGAAAGAAACAGCTGCACTTACTTGCAGTGATCTCCTTCACAGTATGAGGATGAGGGATCGCTATTGCGAATGACAGATACACGTACACACAATAACAGCAGTAAAGTGATCTGTAGAGATTAAGAAGTGGCACTTATTATTAGGCTTAGTGGCCAGTGCGAAAAATGAAGGATTTTATGTTTTTTGTTTAATTGTAGCTAAGATAAGGGTACTTTCACAGTAGCGGCAGGGGAGTCCGTCAGGCTGTTCCGAGGGATGAACCGTCCTGCCGCTAGTTCACTTGTGCCCCCGGACTGCCGCTCCATCCCCATTGACTATAACGGGGATGGGGGCGGAGTTCCGGCGGCAGCATGGCAGTACACGGCGAGAGGCCGCCAGACTACAAGCACGACTCTCAGTATTTTTAGTCCAGCTGCCTCTAGCCGTACGTTGCCGTGCTGCCGCTCGAACTCCACCCCAGCCACCATTATAGTCAATGGTGACGGAGTGGCATCCCAGTGGCACACGTGAACTAGCGGCAGGACGGATCCGACAGGCTGTTTACCCGCCGGAACAGCCTGACGGACTCACCTGCAGCTAATGTGTAACTAGCCTAATCCTTTTATAGTCCAACCGTGAGAAATTCACAGTGTAACATCAGCACAGAGAGTGCAAAAAAAAATCCAAAATAAAGGCATTAGGGTACAGGCAGTAGGGTATAGATAAAAAGTAAAAAATAAGGGATATAGATATCACAGTTTAAAAAATCCAGGCTCTGGATGGAATTTTATCCACAGGAAACCGTTAGGCAATTAGTGCAGTCTATCTCCAATTAGGTCTGTGTTGGTTATACAGTCTAAAAGCCAAAGGGAGGAATGACTTGTGACACAGTCGGTCACTGACGGTACCGCCCAATGCTATCACGTGCATGGGATGGGAGTTATTCTCAAGCATGGAGATCAACTTGAATAGTATCCTTCTCTCACCTGCCACCTGCACTGGGTCTAGGGGAGTCTCGAGGATGGAGCTGGCCCTTCTAATCAGTTTGTCAAGTCTCCTCCTCTCCCTGGTTGAGATGCTGCTACCCCAGCAGGTCACTCTGAAGAAGTTGAAAAAAGCCCTAAGAAGTGCTCTCTGCTCTCCAAAAACATTCAGCGTCCTAAGCAGGTAAACCCTGTTGTGACCTTTCTGTATAGTGTGTCCATGTTGTCTGCCCAGTCCAGCTTATTACTGAGGAGCACACCCAAGTACTTACATATAGATGTTGACTATCACATTGTCCATCCCCTGGATGTCAACCGGTTTAAGAGAATGTCTGTGCCTGCAAAAGTTCACCACCATCTCCTAAGGTGGTTCTGCAGGCACCAATTCACAAACTCCTAGGTCAATTCTCTGTACTCCATGTCATCCTTGTCTGTGATGAGGCCTACTATTGCTGAGTCATCAGAGAACTTCTGTAAGTAGCAGCTAAATGAGTTGTACCTGAGGTCTACAGTGTACAGTGTGAGGATTAAGTGAGCAAGAACTGTACCCTGAGGTGCCCCTGTACTACAGATCAGTGTCTGAAAAACATACTGAGGTCCATTAGTCATGTAATCTAGGATCCTATTGGGGTGGTGGTGGTCCACCCCAACAAGATCTAGCTTGTCTCTTAGTAGTTATTAGTCTTGGCTGTATGGTGTTGAAAGCACTGGAGAAATCAAAGAACACCATACTCAAAGTATTCCCTGGTTTCCCCAGGTGAGAAAGAGCTTGGTGTAGAAGGTGAATGATGGCATCATACACCCCAGTGCCAAGCTGATATAAGCAAAAATATCTAATCATGTTCTGTATGACTTTATCAGTCTCTCATGTTATTCTGGAGAAAGCTTGATCCACTTTTCTTTACAATGTTGCTTTAATTAATTGAGGTTTGTGGGGACTTATTTATACACAGCTCTCCTAACCCTTTCAGCCCTGGTCAATTTTCTATTTTTCCTTTTTCATTTTTTACTTCCCAGAGCCATAACCTTTTTTATTTTTCTGTTTGCATAAATGTATATGGCGTATTTTCTGCAGGACTAGTTGTACTTTCTAAGGACAACATTTATTATTTTATATAATCTATTGGGAAACTGGAAAAAAAATCTAAATGGGGTGAAATTGGAAAAGAAATGCAATTCTTTAAAGACCAGACCATTTTCAAAGACCCAACCTGTGCCCTACATGTACGCCACAGGTTGGAAAGGGGATACCCCCCACAGCATATCAATTTGGTTGAGGTCTAAACTTTAACTGGGCCATTGCAACACCTTGATTATTTCATTTTTCAGCCATTCTATTGTAGATTTACTAGTTTGCTTTGGATCATTGTCAAGTTGCATGGCCCAGTTTCAGGCACACTTTAGTTGTTGGATAGATAACCTCACATTTGACTCTAGAATACTTTAAAATGCAGAGCAATGCATGGTCTGTTCATTGAATTCAAGGAGCCCACATCCTGTGACTGCAAAACAAGCCCAAATTATCACCTTTTTACTTGTGATGAGCGGCAGGGGCAATATTCGAATTTGTGATATTTCGCGAATATTGGGTAGAATATTGGTCATATATTAGAGAATTCGAGAATTCACGAATATGGTCTTGTTTGCAAAAATTGGCAATGTAATATGCGTGTAATGTGAGCGCAATACAGACGTGGGTCACTATAGCTATATTTTTCAAGCTGCTAGAAGTTTCCTGAGACTGGAGAAAATGGTTGGCACAGCAGAACATTACAATAGCTTTATATGCAGAAAGAGTGCTCCAATATATCAGCGATTGCGAAATTGGCATTACTGATGCAAATATTTTGGCGCAATACATGCAACTTCACATTTTAACATTTTAACGTGCAACTTCACATTTCTGACTACATATTAGTGATTGGTGCACTAAGTATTGTTGTGAATGTGTGACATCACAGCACTATGTATGTATGTATGTAGCATACATACAGCACTATGTATGTAGCATGTATGTATGGACAGCAGAACACTATATCACTGCAGCAAAGCACCCTGCTGTACCAAGTGAACAGGTGCAATTCCTACCATTTCTCAGTTGGATTTCCAGAGAGACATGACTGGGTGAACTCTTTGCCCCTGTTCACATGGTGCAGAAGGATGCAGCGGCCATTGCTGCCTTGGTCCTGTGCTGGTGGAGTGGTGGGGCCCAGAGCCAATGAGGCTTTGCTGCACAGAGGGGGCGCTGTGTGGCTTCTGGGCCCTGCCCTCTGATGGTGCGGGGCTGGGGGGCAGTTGGTCGCCGTACAGTGCTGCGCCAAAGTTAGAGTAGGTTCCCACTTGAAGAGGCAACCTTGTCGCGGTAAGTGGGCCTATGCTTTTTGATCAAACTGTATACCAATGCCTCATTTATGCACAGCATAGAATATATTACAAATTGGGCCGAGATGTAACATAATTATGCTGCAGGACAGTCAAAAGCATAGTGTTGAGGAGGTGCGACCCAGCGTCACTCTCACATTTGCTTACACTATATCACTATCTAACCTACACTGACTATCTGTAATATATATATATATATATATATATATATATGTAATGTAATGACACAAGTAAGCAGAGAGCACATCAATAATACTGCTGTCTTTCTCAGATTTGCAAAATACTGCATATAATGGCTGCTAGGGAGGTTCTTATATACTAAAGGGGTAGGCAACTTTCCTATTGGTTGCTAGGGATGTTGCTAAGCTCAGACAAAGACATTGCAGCCTTCTCATTGGCCTACACGCAAGAAGCAGGGAGGGATCATGGGTTCAGATGAAAAAAAATCTAGAATATTCAAAAAATATAAATATATATCACTATATTCTAAATATTCGCAAATTCTCGAAGTAGCGATTATTCGCGATTAAAAATTTGCGATTTGAATATTCACGCCCATCACTATTTTTTATCACTGTGCCTGACAGTTGATTTGAGGTGTTTGTACTGATAGGCTGTGTTAGTTTTTCGCAAAATCTGACACTGTACATTATGGCCAGACATCTGCTCTTTGGCATGGTCTGTCCAAAGAACATTGTTTCCAGAAGGCATTTGGTTTGTTCAAAAGCAACTTTGCAAATTTAAGCTCTCTCAGTCCTGGGAAGATTGTCAAATGTTTTGACTAGTTTCTAGTTTAAAATTATATTTCTCACTGCAGAATGATGAACTTCAGATTGTTTGAAAATGCTTCACAACCATTCCCAGATTGATGTGGAGCAGCAATTGTTTCGTTGTTTTCTTTGTTCTTACAGTGTCTGTCTGAAAAAATGATCTTAGGGAGTCAGAGATAGTCAGAAATCAATCAAGCTTCAATTCTACTGCCAGTGAGAGTGAAGGGAAAGGCTAAAATTACAAAGAAGAAGAGGAATTGTTTGTGTAGTTTATGAACAAGCATGAATATGTCAGCCAATACACCAATATGCAGGGTAAGGCATCAATTTACATGTGAGTATTAACGTAAAATAAATCTTCAGGCCTCAATTGTCTATTTCTGTTTATTGAATCTCTACATTGTTGTAATTTAGTTTTTTGGGGACTTGTTCAATTTAATTAAAGCAGCATATAGGTGATCAGCACACCAATACACAGGGCAGGGCAATAATTTACTTGTAAGTGAAAACGTGATATTGAGGGTCAGGCCTGGCCCTCAATCATCCGCTTCCCATTTATTGTCTCTCCACAAGGTTGTAATTTTACTTTTTTGGGGACTTGATCAATTTAATGAGACCAGTACGTAAGTGATCAGTACACCAATACACAGGATAGGGCAACAATTTACCTGTGAGTGCTAACATGAAATTAATCTTCAGGCCTCAGTCACCCATTTCCATTTATTTAATCTCCACATGGATGTAGCAGATTGTAGAGTCAGAATGTGGATAGTAGCAGCACCAACTATCTGGGTAGTAGTAGTAGTAGTAGTAGTAGTAGTAGTAGTAGTAGTAGTAGCAGTAGTAGTAGCAGTAGTAGTAGCAGTAGTAGTAGCAGTAGTAGTAGCAGTAGTAGTAGCAGTAGCAGTAGCAGTAGCAGCAGCAGCAGCAGCAGCAGCAGCAGTAGCAGCAGTAGCAGCAGCAGCAGCAGCAGCAGCAGCAGCAGCAGTAGCAGCAGTAGCAGCAGTAGTAGCAGTAGTAGCAGTAGTAGCAGCAGTAGCAGTAGCAGCAGCAGTAGCAGTAGCAGTAGCAGTAGCAGTAGCAGTAGCAGTAGCAGTAGTAGTAGTAGTAGTAGTAGTAGTAGTAGTAGTAGATTGCAGTCGTCCCTCCTAGTTTTGGAGAAGTGCAACATTATCATTGAGGAGAAAGAGGATGAGATTGAGGATTGGATGGCTCACTCATCCTCTGTGTTGCAGCAGGATGATGTGGAGGTGACTTTGGAGTCTGACATGCAGACTTCGCTAATTCTAGCAATCAAATAGGAAAGTTGACTATAGAGACAGCTGTGTTTAATTGGCTATGCAATTATATAATTTTTTATATTTATTATATTATTATTATTATTATTTATTTAATAAATAGAATAATTATAATAATTATCAAGTATTATAATTATTCTATTTATTTAAAAAAAAAAAAGCAAAGTAATATAATCGCATAGCGAATTAAACACAGCTGTCTCTATAGTCAACCTTCCTATTTGAATGCTAGAATTAGGGAAGTTGACAAATAGGTAGCTAAAACGAAGATGGAGAATACTTCGTTATCTTCGTTTTGAGGAATATGACGAATACATTCGTCATATTCGCTAATTTTACCAAGACAACCATAGTAAACCAGGTCTAAGTTTAAATCGCAATGCGATTAATTCAAGTTATATTATGCGATTACAACTTAGCACTACTATATTACATATTAGGCTAGAATTAACGAATATGTAATATAGCAGTGTTAAGTTGAAATCGCAACGCAATTAATATTAAATGGTAAAACACTCTGTAACACTGACATGGAAAAGGATCTAGGAATTTTAATAAACAGCAAATTAAGCTGCAAAAACCAGTGTCAGGCAGCTACTGCCAAGGCCAATAAGATAATGGGTTGCATCAAAAGGGGCATAGATGCCCGTGATGAGAACATAGTCCTACCACTTTACAAATCACTAGTCAGACCACACATGGAGTACAGTGTACAGTTCTGGGCTCCTGTGAAGAAGACAGACATAGCAGAGCTGGAGAGGGTTCAGAGGAGGGCAACTAAAGTAATAACTGGAATGAGGGATCTACAGTAACCTGAAAGGTTATCAAAATTAGGGTTGTATAAATATATCAGGGGTCAGTACAGAGATCTGTCCCATCATCTATTTATCCCCAGGACTGTGACTGTGACGAGGGGACATCCTCTGCATCTGGAGGAAAGAAGGTTTGTAAACAAACATAGAAAAGGATTCTTCACTGTAAGAGCAGTGAGACTATGGAACTCTCTGCCTGAGGAGGTGGTGATGGTAAGTACAATAAAGGAATTCAAGAGGGGACTGGATTTATTTCTGGAGTGTAATAATATTACAGGCTACAGCTACTAGAGAGGGGTCGTTGATCCAGGGAGTTATTCTGATTGCCTGATTGGAGTCGGGAAGGAATTTTTTTCCCCTTAAGTGGAGAAAATTGGCTTCTGCCTCACAGGGGTTTTTTGCCTTCCTCTGGATCAACTTGTAGGAAACAGGCCGAACTGGATGGACAAATGTCTTTTTTCGGTCTTATATACTATGTTACTATGTTACTATGTTATATAACTTGAAGTAATCGCATTGCGATTTCAACTTAGACCTGGTTTACTATGGTTGGCTTGGTAGAAGAAGATGACGATTGACAAATGTATTAAGTAGAACTACTTTTGGGAAGTGGGAAAGAAAAAAATATAACAATAAAAAAAAATAAAAAATAAAAGGAATATTTGAAATAGCGAATATATAGCGCTATATTCGCAATATTTGTGAATTAGCAAAGTGCCGATATTCGCTAAAACTATTCGCTATGCGAATATTCGCGCTCAACACTATATATGATGAATATTCTACCAAATATTTGTGAAATATCGCAAATTTGAATATTGCCCCTGCCGCTCATCACTACTTCCTAGTAGGAGCCTTCATTTTTCCTAAAGAGTGGCAACAAAACCCCACTATGCCCTACATAGTCAAGAAAGTCTCCCTATTTATGACCTGTGTGAGAGCAGTCAATGTTTGTACTGCCCTAAAGAGGAGGTGGAGAAGGAGGCTGCAGACCCCAGGCATAGCCGTGTTGGTGGTGGTAGTACCGACACCTATAGCCGTGGTATCGGTGTTGGGGGCATCAACAGTGACAATCGGTAAAAATGCAGAGCAGGGGAGGGGGTCAATGAACCCACCATGATGTCCCACAGTCTGATAGAAGTGGCAGGGAGAGTGAAGACTTTGATGATAATTGTGTGCTGGACAAGACCTGGGAGGGAAAGTCAACATCAGAGGAGGAGGATGATGGCAGCAGCAATAAAGATCAGAGACCATGCACCTCCTAAAGAACAGACAGTGACAAATCTCCTTTGTGATCTGGTGATGCAGCTGACGCTTTGGGAGGGTAAGGCCAAAATGTGCCAGAGCTAAGCCAAGCTCAGTTGCCTCTACTTCTGCACTCCTGTCTGGCAGTTTTTCTCCATGCTATCTGAATACAGAAACATTGCCTTGTGCAAGCTGTGCAAGAGCAAAATAAGACATGGGCAGGCAAACACAAACATAGGCACTACAACTCTACTGAACCACATGAAGTAGCATCACCCGATCCCATAGGCAAGCAATGGTGGCAGCCAGCTACCATAACAGGAGTTCCCCCCTTCTGCAAAACCCCTTTACGGTAGCCAGACCGCATCTACGGGCAGTACGGTGTCTTTCACATCATCATCATCTTCTTCTTCTGCTTCTCCAACTCATACTCTTCCTCGTTCTCTTCACTCTCTAGTCAGCCATTGAAAACAGAATTCGAGGCTAGGAAATAACTCTACACACCTAGGAATCCATTGGTACGCAAGCCTAATTCCCATCTGACCAAGTTGCTGGCGGCGCAGTTGCTGTTGTAACATTTAGTCAAACTTGCTGCCTTTAAGTAGCTAATGGCATGCACTCAGCATTAGCTGGAAGATATCTAGCCACAATTATTTCTCCCAAAAAGCCATCCCTGCTTTGTATGTTGACATGTCAGACAATGTGGGCCTCTTCCTGCAATTCTCGCTGTGCGGCAATGTTCACACTATAAATGTCCCAAACTATTCGCCAGCGAACAGTTCCCGGCGAACATCGCATGTTCGCGTTCCCCGCGGCGGGCAAACATGCGATGTTCAATTCGCCCCCTATACGTCATCATTGAGCAAACTTTGACCCTGTACCTCACAGTCAGCAGACACATTCCAGCCAATTAGCATACCCTCCCCCCCAGACCCTCCCACCTCCTATCAAAAAGCAAGGACAGCATGCATCTTAGATTCATTCTGAAGCTGCATTGTTAGTTAGAGCAGGGAGAGTGCTGCTGCTGCTGAATTAATAGGGAAAGCGTTAGCTAGGCCAGTGTTCTCTGTCCACTCCAGACCTCAAAGCCTTATCGGCCTCTTTCACATGAGCGTGTCCGGATTAGGCCCCTGTCACACGTCCGTAGTGTGTTTCGGATCTGCAACACACCATGCCGGCACTCCCCATAGAGATGCAGGCTGCGTACAGGAATAGGACCTCCTCTATCCTTTGCAGAGCCACAGCCGGATGTTTCAGGGCCGAAACCCCGGAAGTTCGGGGCACATAGT
The DNA here is from genome assembly GCA_033119425.1 of Bufotes viridis. NCBI lineage: Eukaryota > Metazoa > Chordata > Amphibia > Anura > Bufonidae > Bufotes > Bufotes viridis. The sequence continues at coordinate 261,690,636 of CM065589.1, forward strand.
GTGCTCTCCGCATCACGTCCGGCTCCATTCACAATGAATAGGTCCGCATCCATTCCGCAGAATTGGCCCCCTTAGGGTCAGATGCGTTGCGGATGCATTCAGTGAAAACTGTGCGATTTCACAGGCAAAGCCATTCAGCTTTACCTGCGATTGCGTTCAGTTCAGTTTTTTCCGCGCGGGTGCAATGCGTTTTGATGCGTTTTTCACGCGCGTGATAAAAAACTGAAGGTTTACAAACAACATCTCCTAGCAACTATCAGTGAAAAACGCAACGCACCCACACTTCCTTGCGGATGCAATGCGTTTTTCATGCAGCCCCATTCAATTCTATGGGGCTAGGGCTGCGTGAAAAACGCAGAATATAGAACATGCTGCGATTTTAACGCAACGCACAAGTGATGCGTGAAAAAAACCGCTCATGTACACAGACCCATTGAAATTAATGGGTCAGTATTCAGTGCGGATGCTATGCGTTCACATCACGCATTGCACCAGCGCGGAAAACTCGCTTGTGTGAAAGGGGCCATCTACTGTAAGGACAGCGTCCTGGCAGCACCCCAAAAAGCCCTTTTTAGGGCTGGTACATCAGTCTGATTATATATATATATATATATATATATATTACAGTTGCCTGCCCGTGTGTGAGAGGCCGCAGGCCCACAGACTGTACTGTGCCCACTGCCAGTGCCCACCATTCATATCGGGTGGCACGGCACCTTTCAGATAAAAAAGTCTCTGCTATATGACCTCTGCCCTCTGCCTGGGTCCTGGGGCCTAAAAAAATTAAAATGGCCTTCTCCATTGGTGGGTGACTTGAAGCCTGATTCTCTGCTATGGGACCTCTCTCCAATTGATATTGCTTAATTTTTATTTATTTTATCTTATTTTAATTCATTTCCCTATCCACATTTGTTTGCAGGGGATTTACTTAACTTTTGCTGCCTTTTGCAGCCCTCTAGCCCTTTCCTGGACTACTTTACAGCCTTTTTAGTGCCCAAAAGTTTGGGTCCCTATTGACTTCAATGGGGTTCGGGTTCAGGATGAAGTTCGGGTCGAGTTCGGATCCCGAACCCGAACTTTTTTGGGAATTTCGGGCGAACTTCTCAAATCCGAGTATCCAGGTGTTCGCTCAACTCTAATATTAATACCTCCAAAAATTGTTATTACTTTACATTCCCCATATGTCTACTTCATGTTTGGATCATTTTGGGAATGCCATTTTATTTTTTGAGGACATTACAAGGCTTAGAATTTTAGAAGCAAAACTTTTTCTGAAATTTTTAAAAACCCACTTTTTAAGGACCAGTTCAGGTCTGAAGTCACTTTGTGAGGCTGACATAATAGAAACCACTCAAAAATGAAACCATTCTAGAAACTACCCCCTCAAGGTATTCAAAACTGATTTTACAAACGTTGTTAACCCTTTAGGTGTTCCACAAGAGTTAATGGCAAATGGAGATAAAATTTCAGAATTTTGATTTATTTTGTCAAATTTTCCATTTTAATCAATTTTGTCAAGTAACCAAGCAAAGGTTAACAGCCAAACAAAACTCAATATTTATTGCCCTGATTCTGTAGTTTATAGAAACACCCCATATGTGGTCGTAAACTACTGTACGGGCAAACGGCAGAGCGCAGAAGAAAAGGAGCGCCATGTGGTTTTTGGAAGGCAAATTTTGCTAGACTTTTTTATGTTTATTTACACCATTTCCCATTTGAAGCCCCCCGATGCACCCCTAGAGTAGAAACTCCATAAAAGTGAACCCATCTAACAAAGTACACCCCTCAAAGTATTCAAAACTGATTTTACAAACTTTTTTAACCCTTTAGGTGTTCCTCAAGAGTTATTGGCAAATGTAGATGAAATATCAGAATTTAAATTTTTTGGGCAATTTTTTCATTTTAATAAACTTTTTCCAGTAACAAAACAAGGGTTAAAAAGCCAAACAAAACTCAATATTTATTTCCCTGATTCTGTAGTTTATAGAAACACCCTATATGTGGTCGTAAACTGCTTTATGACCAAATGGCAGGGCACAGAAGGAAAGGAACCCCATATGGTTTCTGGAAGGCAGATTTTGATTACCTATTTTTTTTACACCCACCCATACATCTCCCATTTGGACCCCCCTGACCCACCCCTACAGTAGAAACTCCAAAAGATTTACCCCATTTTGGAAACTACGGGATAAGCTGGCAGTTTTGTTGCTACTATTTTAGAGTCAATATGATTTTTGGTTGCTCTATTTTGCACTTTTTTGACGCAAGGTAACAAAAAATAGAAATTCTTAAATTTCATCTCCATTTGCTAATAACTCGTGGAATACCTAAAGGGTTAACAAAGTTTGTAAAATCAGTTTTAAATACCTTGAGGGGTGTAGTTTCTTAGATGGAGTTTCTACTCTAGGTTTGCATCAGGGGGGCTTCAAATTGGACATGGTGTCAAAAAAACAGTCCAGCAAAATCTGTTTTCCAAAAACCATATGGCGTTCCTTTCCTTCTGTGGCCTGCCGTTTGGCCATACAGCAGTTTATGACCACATATGGGGTGTTTCTGCAAACTACAGAAACAACGCAATAAGTATTGAATTTTGTTTGGATGTTAACCCTTGCTTTGTTACTGGAAAAATGGATTAAAATGTAAAATTTGCAACAAAATGCTGTTTTGGGACCGTTTTTATTTTTTGTTATTTACATTGTTGATCTGATCGGTTAGATTGTGTGCTATTTCTATAGAGTAGGTTGTTACGGACAAGATAATACCAAATATGACTAGTTTTTGAGGGTTTTTGTTTCAGTTTTACATAATAAAGCATTTTTGAAATAAAAGATTTTTTTAGTGTCTCCACATTCTGAAAGCCATATTTAATTTTTTTTTTTTTTGGCGACTATCTTATGTAGGGGCTCATTTTTTGCGGGATGAGATGTCTGTTTGATTGGCACTATCTTGGGGTGCATATGACATTTTGGTCGCTTGCTATTACACTTTATGTGATGTAAGTTGACAAAAATGGCTTTTGACACTATATTTATATAATTTTTTTGCTGTGTTCCCCTGAGGGGACAAAAATGTTTTTTTACACAGTTTTTACTTAATTTTTTTTACGGTATTTACCTAAGGGGTTAGGTCATGTGATATTTTTATACAGCATGTTTTTACGGACGCGGCAATACCTAATATGTATACTACTGTGTATATATATAAACTTTATTTTATTTTAACAAAATATCAGCGTTTTAGGGGGACAGCGCTGAGACAGGCAGGGATCTCAGCTAACCAGCCCGGGAACAAGGAGGACGGTCCCGGGCCAGCGATCGCTCTGATTGGCTAGTCTGTACAGACTAGCCAATCAGAGGCTTCTAATGCCGGCAGAAAGGTTTTGATCCTCACAGTCCGCGAATGTGAGGATCAAAACCTTCCAAAATATATATAGAATGTCCCCCCCCATGCTGCCCTTAATGTGCCCCTTTGCGTTGTCCCCACTCCCCTGCACGCGAACCCCCGCACCCGCCTCCATCCTCTCATTTTCAGGATGGCCGAGCATTAGCAGAGTGTCAGCACACAGCTGACACTCTGCTTGAAACGGCGGACATCTCTGCTGGCACAGATATCAGCCGTTTAACCCCTTCCTATATGGAAGGGGTTAACAGGGAGGGAGCTCCTTCCCTCTCCTATCGGGCCTGATGTACCGTTGCAGCCACCCGATACTTGACCCAGGGGGAGGGGGCCCCCCTCCCTTCTTCCCCCATCAGCCGCTGCTCTGTTGTGGTAACGGCTGATGGTTACCATGGCAACCGGGCGTCTTCACATGTTTCCGTCTTGCCATGCAGCAGCCTGATCAGCCTGTGTGTAAAGTCACAATAAATTACAGTACACTATATAGTGTACTGTAGTGTATTATATAGGCATCAGACCCACTGGATGTTCAAGATCCAAGTGGGTCTGGGTCAAAAAATGTAAAAAATTGAAAAAACGTTAAAAAAATTATTTCTTCTTATAGCCGCACATTTATCACTGATTAAAAAAACAAGCAAAGTAGAGGTTTGCTGACCAGATCGGGCGGACCAGCGGAGGGGGGGGGGGAATGGGGGGAGTGGGGGATAGGAACCAACCCTGCAGGAAGGGTTTTTTTTTTTTTTTTTTTGGTGTATGTTTCAAATGAGTTCCATTAGGATTGTCTCTTGGAATGTTAGAGGTCTCGGAGAAAGGATTAAGAGGCAGGCAATCATGGACGCAATAAAGAGACAGCTTCCAGCAATTATCTGCATAGTGGAAACCCATCTTACCAAAGAGACTGTGTCTCGATTGATGACGGGATGGCACTCTCAATCTTACCATTCCACTTTTAGTAGTGCCTCTAGGGGGGTTTCGGTTTTGATCCATAATTCTGTAGATTTTACCCTAACAGATTCTTATATAGATGACCAGGGCAGATTTATTTTTCTACATGGTAGGCTTTATGGCTGCAGTTACATCCTTGCCTTTTTTTATATACCTCCACCTTTTTCGATGTACCCACTCAATCAACTATTACTTTCTTTAGAATAGAGATCAGAGAGTCGGCTTGTCTTGATGGGAGACTTCAATGCTGTTATGGACCCCAAAAAGGACAGGCTGACTCTAGATGCAGATCATTGAAGGAATATTTGTAATTCCCCACTGCCTCAGTTCTGTTTGGAGGTTGGTTTGGTGGATATTTGGGATTATTTTGGAGGAGGAAAGAGAGTATACTCCTGTGTTAGCAGGGGTGGAAGAGCTATGTCTAGGATTGATCTGGCGTTCACTAATGAGAGTAATTTGAATAACATCAGAAGGATACGATATGGAGTAAGAACAGTTTCGGACCATTCCCCCGTATCTATTGAAGTTTGCATTGGGGAGAACAAAGAAAACGTAAGGCTTAGTTTCAAGCTTAATCCATATTGGCTTACCATTATGGATAATTATCCGTCCACTAAACTGCTCATATCCTCTTTTTGGGAGGTGAACCTCCCCTCTGCCAATATCAACGTGGTCTGGGATGCTCTGAAAGCATACCTGAGGGGGGTTCTTATAAGCGATATTACCGCTGTGAGGAGAACATTTACGAAATTAGAGGAGGAATTAGTTAAGACTGTAGCATCTACTACGGAGCAATTTGTGTATCAACCCACCGAACATAATAGGGAAGAGTTGCACAGGGCTAGCTGCTCTCTGAAGGATTATGTAACTGAGAAAGCAAATAACAAATTGTTCTTTAAGGGACAAAAGTATTTTTCAGAGTCCGGACGTCCTGGTAAGCTCTTAGCTAGAATAATCTCACAACAGGATAAGAAAAGGAAAGTTATCACCTCGATTTGTAATTCAAATGGCGTGATTCAATTAGAGCCAGAGGGAATTAGAGATACCTTTCTTCAATATTTTTCCCAGATATATACAGCTTCACCTGATGTGCCACCTGACCTGGCGATGCAGTTCCTGGAGAGAATTTCACTGCCGATGATAACGGAGGACCAAAAAAGCTTCCTGGAGAGAGAACTGTCTCTGTTGGAGATTCAAGAGGCTTTGGGGTCTATCTCTGGGAACTCATCGCCAGGGTCAGATGGCCTGCCATATGAATTCTATCGTAAGTATGGTGATGTCATCCTTCCTCACTTATTAGAGGTATTTTCTCAAGCACTACAGGTAGGGGTGCTACCACACTCTATGATGGAAGCTTTGATAGTTTTGATTCCTAAAAAAGATAAAGATCTGATGGATCTGAGCTCTTATAGACCAATTTCCTTACTAAATACGGACGTTAAGTTATTATCAAAAGTTCTTGCTAATAGGCTCTCTCGGGTTATATCATCTGTTGTCCACCCAGATCAAAATGGCTTTATGCCAAAAAAGGGTACCCATTACAACCTACATAGGCTTTTTTCTAATATTCAGTCTCCTGGGAATGGTGCCCGCTCCATCCTGTCATTGGACGCCACTAAGGCGTTCGACAGGGTCGAGTGGACATTTCTCTGGGAGGTTATGAAAAAAATGGGCTTTGGCCCTAAATTCATGGCGATGGTTCAGCTGTTATACAAGTCTCCAACTGCCAGGATTAAGATTAACGATATGCTCGCAAAGAGCTTTGTATTGGGAAGAGGCACCCGTCAAGGTTGTTCCCTTTCCCCTCTTTTATTCAATATCTATATTGAACCGCTGGCAGCTTGCATTAGGCAGGATGCGAGAGTGGCTGGTTTTGGTATATTGGGGGAGCAAGATCGTATATCTCTCTATGCAGATGATATCTTGTTTTTTATACACCAAACAGGAAAAACCCTTCTGCGAATAATGGAGTTAGTTAACCTATTTTCTGACTCCTCAGGTTTGGAGGTTAACTGGGAAAAAACTGCCAGAATCTACGGAAAATTGTTCTAATCAGTTATTGATTTCCGAATCAATAAAATATCTGGGGATAGTAGTTTCCGCCAAAATTCAAGATTATTCACAACTAAACTTGATTCCTCTATTGGCAAAATTGAGATTGAAAATCAAGATATGGCAAAAAATTCTGCACGCAAGAGCAGACAGAATTTTTTAAATAAAAATGGTGGTGCTGCCCCAGATTCTTTATGTTCTTCGTAACTCGCCTGTATGGATCAAAGATAAGTATTTTAGACTGACAGAGCGGATGATTAATGATTTACTATGGGGGAGGAAGCGCGTGAGATTAAAGGCGCTCTATTTCTCTATGCCCTATAACCGGGGAGGTCTTAATCTCCCCTATTTTAAGGGTTACTTTATGGCCTCTCAACTTTGTTTTTTTAATGACTGGGAGAATAGCCATCTCTGTAGAAAATTGGTGAAGGATTCAGGTTTTTTGGACTTATACACAGTACTAGAGTCTGAATATTTATTGAATACACAGATCGGCTATAAATTTTTCTGCAGAATGGCTACAAAAGCCTGGCTGGTTATAAGGAGCTGGTTCAAAGTTGAGGCATCACTTGTCTGTACTCCATTATGGCATAACTTAAAGCTCCTGAATTTGGAGGATCTGAATTGTTGGCAATATTGGAGGGTGAGAAATATTCAATATCTGAACCAAATGGTTAAGGGAGGACAAATCCTGTCTCTTATGGAGCTAAAGCAAAAGGAAAATGTAGGTGAGGTTTCTTGGTACGCATATTTTCAGTTGAGGTCGGCACTCTCTAGTATTCACTCACTTAATGTAGACACCCCTGTTTTTTTTACACGATCTGATTTCTAAGAAAGGTAGTATGAAAGTTAAATTATCACATTGTTACAGACACTTGATGAAAACCTTTTTCTCTGAATGTCTTTCTCCAGGACAGCGATCCTGGTCTGTTTCACTGTCAGAGGTGGGTTCCCCGGATTGGGAGAACGTAACAGATAACTTAAGTCAAGTTTCACATAATTTTAATCATAGTTGTGCAGTTTAATATTATACATAAAATATATGTGACACCCTTATGGCTCCATAGGAGAGGATTTAGAGCCTCCTCCGATTGCCCCCGTTGTGGTGACCCCAGGGCAGATCACTTACATCTGTTCTGGGATTGCCCGACGGTGAGCAATTGTTGGAGAATGGTTCAAATAATCTTGACCCAGAGACTTAAAATTGATATTCCTCACTCTCCCAAAGTTTGGGTGCTGGGGGATTTATCGGAGGTTAATTGTCAACCTATAAAGCGTCGGTTTTTGACTAAAGTGATGTTCTTAGCTAGGCTTCTTGTATCTAGAAATTGGTGCTCTTCTCTTGCCCCAGATTGTAAGAACTGGTTAAGTTTGGTCAGGAAGGTGAAAAGCTATTAGAAGATCCTGTATAGCCAAAGAGGGTCCTATGCAGTGTGGGAGAGTATCTGGAAGGGCTGGGATGGCTAAGTAGTTATGTGTTTTGTTTTTTTTGTTTTTTTTGTTTTTTTGTTGTTTTTGTTTTTTTCCTGCAGGGTGGGAGGGGGGGGGGGTTGTGGGTTGGGTTGGGGATGAGTGTGTAATTTTGTTCCTTTTATATATCTGTATTTTTTTTGAGATAATAAAAACTTTAAAAAAAACAAAAAAAAAACAGTACACATGTTTGATATCAGCACGTCCGTAATGACCTGATCTATAAAACTGTCCCCGCACGGTGATTGCCATAAAAAAAAACTATGATGAAATTGAAATTTTGCCCACCTCACTTCCCAAAAAAGGTAATAAAAGTGATCAAAAAAGTCGTATGTATGCCAAAATGTACCAATCAAACCATCACCTCATTTTGAAAAAATGAGCCCCTACATGAGACAATCGCCCAAAAAATAAAAAAAATATGGCTCTCAGACTATGGAGACACAATTTTTTTTTTTTTCCGTAAAATGCTTTTATTATGTTAAAGTAAAATAAATTAAAAAAGGTACACATATTATGTATCGCCATGTCCGTAAGAACCTGCTCTATAAAAATATCACATGACCTTTACCCTCAGTTGAACACCATAAAAATTAAAATTAAAATTATGCCAAAAAAGCCATATTTTGTCACCTTACATCACAAAAAGTGTAATACCAAATGATCAAAAAGTCATATGCACCCTAAAATAGTACCAATCAAACTGTCATCTCATATCGAAAAAAAGTGAGCCCCTACATAAGACAGTTGCCCAAAAAAAATAATAATAATTATGGCTTTCAGAATAAGGAGAAACAAAAAAATAATAATACAAAAATGCTTTATTATGAAAAACTGAAACAAACAAACAAAAAAAGTTGTCATATTTGGTATTGTTGCATCCGTAACAACCTGCTCTATAAAAAATAGCACATGATCTAACCTGTCAGATGAACACTTTAAATAACAAAAAATAAAAACGGTGCCAAAACAGCTATTTTTTGTTTTATACATCAATGGGGGGCACACTCACTTTGGGAAACATACACTACTTTAATAACATATACACTTCATAATATAAAATCACCATAACACATCCAGAGCTGTAATAAAAAATAAAAAAATTCACTAAAAAGCAAAATAATGCAATCAGATCAAATAGTCAGTGAAGAAGGGGGCTATCCCCCGAAACGCGTCTGGGATCCAACAGTGTTGTTTCTTCCATCACAATAAATACCATTCAGGCCGGAGGTCATAAAAGCACAAAGTAAAAAGACAAAAAGGAAAAACCAGAGACATCGGGACCCAGCGGCAACCTCTCCCCCAGCAGCATTCCGCTCCCGGGTAAGTCACGTGGGACGCCACACTCGACTCTGACACCACGTGGGATGCCAGTGGTGTCCGGGAAGCGCACAGCGGAGACGCCGAACAGAGGCTTGTGAACCAAGGAGGAGGAAGGTAAGAGACCGCATACAACCACCCGAATGCCACATAAGTGCCATATGAAATGAATTTAGAAGGATGAATTGCACTTAGGTAATTACGCACACAACGGCGTATGTTAGCGCCATCGCGGATGAAAGAGTCTAACACATTGCATATTGCCTGTAACAGAACGCACCCAGCAACGCACAGTTGACAAATTGGGACTATTGCTCGATCAGCATTAGGCATAGGGGCATAATCGTGAATACATATTGCCATTATTAAATGGACTGCTGAATGTGTATTGGCCCTGGACCTTTGCACTCATAGAGTACAAGTGACTGCAATACACTGCCTCCAATACAGTGCAACATAATACCATTATTGGAGTGCAGTAACAACTATGGCCTATCTATGAAAGACCTGAACTGTGACATTACATCTTTCTGGGCGAATTGCGAACATATACCGTGTGAATAGACTGTATTTGTGTAATGCATATCGACCTGGGATCCATGCATTTATTGAATCAATAAGTACACACACGTGACTATTTGATCTGATTGCGTTATTTTGCTTTTTAGTGAATTTTTTAATTTTGTATTACAGCTCTGGATGTTTTATGGTGATTTTATATTATGAAGTGTATATGTTATTAAAGTAGTGTATGTTTCCCAAAGTGAGTGTGCCCCCCATTGATGTATACAGTTTTTTGAAGTGGCTCATGAACTTGGATGAAGTTCGAGAGTGAGCACCTCTTAATCCGTCGTCAGTTTGAAGGGTGTAGCCGCTATTTATTACACTTTCTAGCTATTTTTTGTTGCCTTGCCTCACAAAAAGTGCAATATAGAGCAAACAAAAATCATATGTACCCCAAAATAGTACCAACAAAACTGCCACCTTATCCCGTAGTTTACAAAATGGGGTCACTTTTTGGGAATTTCTACTCTAGGGGGTGCATCAGGGGGTCTTCAAATGTGACATGGCAGCTTAATATGATACCAGTGAAATCTGCCCTCCAAAAACCATATGGCGTTCATTACCTTCTGCGACCTGCCGTGTCACTATACAGAAGTTTACGACCACATAAACTACAGAATCAGGGCAATAAATATTGAGTTTTGTTTGGCTGTTTTCCTTTGCTTTGTTACTGCAAAAAATTGATTAAAATGGAAAATCTGCCCAAAAAGTGAAATTCTGAAATTTCATCTCCATTTTCCATTAATTCTTGTGGAACACCTAAAGGGTTAACAAAGTTTGTAAAATCAGTTTTAAATACCTTGAAGGGTGTAGTTTCTACAATGGGGTCATTTTTAGGTGGTTTCCATTATGTAAGCCTCACAAAGTGACTTCAGACTTGAACTGGTCCTTAAAAAGTGGGTTTTGTAAAGTTTCTGAAAAAATTCAAGATTTGCTTCTAAACTTCTAAGCCTTCTAACGTGCCCAAAAAATAAAATGACATTCAAAAAATTATCCAAACATGAAGTAGACATACAGTATGGGAAATTTAAAGTAATAACTATTTTTGGAGTTATTACTATCTATTTTTTAAACTAGTGAAATTGAAATTTCAAAATTTGCTATTTTTTTCCAAATATTTGGCAAATTTGGTATTTTTTTTTATAAATAAAAATGAATTTTTTGACTCAATTTTACCACCGTCATGAAGTACAATATGTGACGAGAAAACATTCTCAGAATGGCTTGGATAAGTAAAAGCGTTTTAAAGTTATTAACACATAAAGTGATATATGTCAGATTTGCTAAAAATGGCCTAGTCCTTAAGGTGAAAAATGCCCCGGTCCTGAAGGCTTATAAGCATAGAACAAAATATACATTTCTATGTAATAATGCTATAGCTTGGTGGTAAGTACTTAGTTATGTATGTAAAGATCTTAAGTTTAAACTCTGGGAAAGACTTCCGTTTTTTTTTTTTTCCTTCATATTTTTTTCCACATTTAACCTATAATTAGTGTTGGGCGAGCATGCTCGGCCCAACACATTTTTCACTACGCAGCCAATAAACATGCATGGAGGTACTGCCACTCACTGTAATGCCGTAGCCATGTTGGTTCCTTTTTTCTTTTAATCTGAGGTTGTATTTACCTAATTTGATTACCCTCTAAGGACTAGTTTTTTTTGTTTTTTTTTAGGACATACTACTGATGATTAAAACTATAGTATTCAATGGGGTGTGCGTTTTGTTTTTCCCATTACTGTCACACACTTCCTTGGAAAGAGTAGGTACACTTTTTGGCATTATTTGTACCTAAAGATTAAATTATTTAAAGGGTTTACCTTGTACTCATACATTATACTATGGAGAAGTCTAAGCAAACAGTATATAAAAATTCCCCATTTTAAGTGCTCCTTTGAATAGTTTAAGTGACACTGGATCAACAACTGACCATATGATTCTTTTTTATCCTATGCTTATGTGTGCACTGTTAATTTTGGAGTCTACTAAAGCAATTACAACTGGGCATGAATTTTCTTGATGAATTACAAGTCAGTTGAATATCAGGTAGCTCTCTCATTGAAGTGAATAGCATGGTCAATTTCTAATTACACCTGCTCGCATGTACTATGAAAACGGCGGGCAGGTAAATAGAGAAGAGAACACACGCTTATATGAACCTTGCGTTCTCTTCAAACAGCTGATCAGTGGGGGTGCCAGGAGTGGGCCCCTGCCAATCTGATATTGAAGATCTATCTTGAAAATAGGTCATCAACATTACAAAGCAGAAAACCTCTTTAAGTAGAAATTAAACTGTTAGGCCTCTTTCAAACAAACGTTTTTTTTCCAAGTGTACGGGACGTTTTTTGTGTTCCGTATACGGAACCATTAATTTCAATGGGTCCACAAAAAAAACTCGAAGGTACTCCGCATGCATTCCGTTTCCTTATTTTCGTTTTTCTGTTCAAAGATAGAACTAGTCCTATTATTGTCCGCATCACGGACAAGGATAGTACTGTTCTATTAGGGGAAAGATCTTCTATTCCGCAAAAAAATGGAATGCACACAGATGTCCTCTGGTTTTTTTGCGGATCCATTTTTTGAAGACCAGAAAACCATATGGTCGTGTGCAATAGGCCTTAGGCGTAGATCCAAGGATCTGGGAAGGAGTAAATATTTTTTGAAGTGAAAGAGCTGTAAGGTAGTTCTCAGTTCCAGATCAAGTTAGCAAAATATCCTATATCTTATATGAGATTTATTGTCTTTTATTTTAATGCCAATGTCAGTTTGAGATATTTTATAAGTAAAAATTAACAAATATCTAAACTTAGGTTTTATGCTAATTGCTGAAAGGTTACTAACCTGAATGAAATTTGCAAAGTGCATTAAACATTAGCAAGTCCACTTATTTTATACAATCAATGACCGTATAATAGGCAGCAATACAGTAGCAGATAGTTATCTTTTCATAATAACCTACTTTCAGAAAAATGCAGTAATCATAGTACTTAAGACTAAAGACATACATGAAGAAAATGACTATAGCCGGCATTTCTAAAGGAAAAAGAAAATGAAATAATGGTTATCAATTTTGCTCAACCTTAAAGGCTAACTCATTTTGTTAAACAATAACAATTGTATCAAGTAGGTAAAAATGAATCTATTTTCTACAGAAAATAATTTCATTCCTTTTTTAAAAATAATTAATGAGTTCTGAAAAGAAGTAGGACATATAACTAAACTATGATCTTATTTTCTAGAAGTTTTACTCTAAAATAATATAAAAATGAGTAAAATAAAATTTAGGTTTAGCTTTGAAATATGTGAATTACTTTCTGCCTCCGCTCAGTTTCTTTGCTGGATCAACACAGCATGAAAATCATAAGATGAACTTTATAGGCTTATATCTTTTTCTCACCTTAACTACCAAGTAATCTCAGAAGTTCTTAAAGGTAAACCAATCTTTATAGACTCTACCTCAGAATTGTTAATCTATAGAGGGTTCCTCTTCTAATCCACTAACCAATGTAAGAATCAGTAAGAAAGAGCAGTCATGAACAGAGGTCCCCAACCACTGGTTACGGACCAATAAGGGGATATGGATTATCTGGTACTGGTCCATGGGGAGTGCTGGAATTCAACAGTGGGGATAGGAACTTTTGGCTCCAATGCCCCGCTAGTTAGCTTAAGAGGCAGTCTATGGTGAAGGATGCTCGTGATTACATAATTGTGACCTCATGTGCTGGGTCACAGGAGACGTGACAATGTCATTACGCCACCAGAGATACAGCGCAGGAGGTCGCAATGACTTTCGTGACTGTCTGCACCATAATCACTGGCAAATAGGGCAGTAGGCTGGAAGAGGCCTGCGTCACAGACAGCAGGAGCAAGGTGAGTATTTTGTTCATTTTTTATTTTGGTTTGTAAACAGTACTTGGGAGTGGGACGCTAGGAGGGGTTGATGCATTATGCACTGGGGGGCACTATATGTATAGAGGAACTACTAGGGAGCATATTTAGGACAAATTGCGGTCTGCAATGCACAGGCACCAGCCATGTGAATCCTGTATTGCAGTGTGGACCCATTGACTTAAATGGGTCCACAATGAGCAATATACAGCAAAATGACATGTCTTATCTTTTACAGTGCAGAGATACAGACCCTAAAGCCCATGGAAACGCTTTGTAGTGCTTCCCAGGGCTTACAATCCGTTCCTATGCTCCGCACCACACCGTACCGTGCAGATTGTGGACCCATTCAAGTCAATAGGTCAGCACCCATGATATGGGATTCTAACGAGCGGTGCCCATATATTGCAGACCAGCCATTTGTGGTCCGCAAAACAGGCATGGACGACAGTCATGTGAATGAGCCCTTAAAGAGGCCACTTCTGGGAGGCACTATGTTTCAAATGGCCACTACTGCAGGTGGTAAGGGAGGGATTTGAGGGATAGTATATTTAACACTTTCTGCCCTGGGCCATCTTTCACCTTCCTGCCCAGGCAATTTTTTGCAAATATGGTAATAACTTTGGAACACTTTTACTTATCCAAACCATTCTGAGATTGTTTACTCGTGACACATTGTACTCCATGACAGTGTTACTTTTCAGTCAATATATTTTTCCTTTTTTTTAATAAAAAAATCCCAAACTTACCAAAAATGTGGAAATATTCACAATTTTCTAAATTCGAATTTCTCTACTTTTAAGAAAGTAATGCCTCATAAAATAATCAGTAATCATTCCTGATATGTCTACTTTATGTTGGCTTAATTTTGTAAATGTTATTTTATTTTTTTAGGATGTTAGAAGGCTTAGAAATTTAGAAGCCATTTTTCAAACCATTTTTTTAAGCACCAATTCAGATATAAAGTGATTTTAACAGGCTTATATAATGGAAACTATCCATAAATGACCCCATTTTACAAACTAAACCCCTCAAATAATTCAAAAACTGATTTTACAAACTTTGTTAACCTTTTAGGTGTTCCACAAGAATTAAAGGAAATTGTAGGCGAAATTTCAAAATTTTAAAAAAAAAAATTGGCGATTTTTCATGTTAAGCAATTGTTTCTTGCAACACAGTAAGGATTAACAGCAAAATAAACATCAATATGCACTACTCTTATTCTGCATATTAAAGAAAAACCCGATATTTGGTGGTAAACTGCTATCGGGGCACATGACAGTGGTCAGAATGAAAGGAGCGCCATATGGATTTTGGAGGCAGATTTTGCTAGAATGGTTTTTGGCACTATTTTGTATTTGAAGAGATCCTGACGTACAATGAAAACCCTAAAATTAACACCATTTTGGAAACTACACCGCTTAAAGAATTAATTATGTGGTGTACTGAGCACTTTGACCTCATAAGTGTTTTACGGAATTTGGAAACACTTGGCTGTGAAAATGAAAAGTTTAATTTCTTCCAATAAAATGTTACTTTAGCCCCAAATTTTTCATTTTCACAAGGAGCAACAGGAGAAAAAGAACGCTATCATTTGTTACTCATTTTCTCCTGAATATGGCAACACCCCATATGTGGTGGTAAACTGCTGGTGGGGGAATCATGGCAGGACTCAGAACAGAAGGAGCGCAACATGGCATTTGCAATGCAGATTTTGATAGATTGGTTTACAGGCGCCATTGGTTTATTGGTTTGTTTTATCTGGGGGTTCATTTTTTGCAGGATAAAGTGACGTTTTAATTGGAACCATTTTGTGGTACATATGACTTTTTGATCTTTAGATATTACGCATTATGTAAGGCAAGGTGACAAAAAAATGACTGTTGTGTCATAGTTATCATTTGTATTTTTTTTTATAGCATTCACGATAGGGGGCATATCAGGGGATATTTTTATAGATCAGGTTGTTACAGATGCAGTGATACATAATGTGTCTATTATTTTTATTAAGTTTTAAGAATAAAATCTTGCTTTTGTATTGCCATTTTTGAAAGCAATACTTATATTTTTTAAACGATTATCTTATGTAGGGTCTAATTTTTTGCGGGATGAGATGGCGGTTTGATTGGTACCATTTTGGGGTACTTATGACTTTCTGATCACTTGGTATTGAACTTTTTGTGAGGGAAGGTGACCAAAAAATGTCTGTTTCGCCACTTTTTTTTTTTTTACAGCGTTCATCTGACGGGGTGGATCATGTGATATTTTCACAGAGCCTGTCGATACAGATGCTACAATATCTAATAGTCTACTTTTTTTTTTTTTACTTTTTAAAAAAAAAAATTGTATTACAGGAGATGCCATCGCAATCTGACAGATTTGGAGTGTTTTGGCAAAGAAGAGTGGGCAAATCTTGCCAAGTCAAAATGTGCCATGCTGATAGACTCATACCCAAAAAGACTGAGTTCTGTAATAAAATCAAAAGGTGCTTCAACAAAGTATTAGTTTAAGGGTGTGCACACTTATGCAACCATATTTTATTTTTATTTTAATTTTTTTCTTCCCTCCGCCTAAAAGATTTCAGTTTGTTTTTCATTTGAGTTGTACAGTTTATAGGTCACATTAAAGATGGAAAAAGTTCTGAAATGATTTATCTTTGTCTAATTTTTTTACAGCACAGAAACCTGATATTTTAACAGGGGCATGTAGACTTTTTATATCTACTGTAGTTGCATATTTGCATATCAATTGTGCTGGTGTTAGACAGGGTATCCCTTATTTTCCTTAGGGTTTCTTGGAAAGATATTCAAATTAGCTTTTGTTCCAAAAAAGAAAAGAACACTAATCTTATTTCATAATTAAAAAGTTCCCCTGGTTAGGAAAGGGGTTAAATAGTACCCCTTGAACTTGTGATTTTTTGGACAGTTTCTGCTTGAATTTGTTTGCAAGATGTCAGAATAGCCTCCCAGAGCTCCTGTTTTGATGTGAACTGCCTCCCACCCTCATAGATCTTTTGCTTGAGAATGCTCTAAAGGTTCTCAATAGGATTGAGGTCAGGGGAGGATGGAGGCCACACCATGACTCTCTCCTTTTATCCCCATAGCAGCCATTGATGCATAGGTATTCTTTGCAGCATGATATGGTGCATTGTCATGCATGAAGATGATTTTATTACAGAAAGCATAGTTCTCCCTTCTGTACCATGGAAGAAAGTGGTCAGTAAAACTCCACATGCCTTGCAGAGGTCAACTTTACACCTTTGGGGACCCTAAAAGGGGCTGACCAGCTCTCTTCCCATGATTCCGACCCAAAACATGACTCCAGCACTGCCTTGCTGATGTTGTAGCCTTGTTGTAACAGGGTGGCCGTCCACCAACCATTCACTACTCCATCCATCTGGACCACCCAGGGTTGTACTGCACTCATCAGTGAACAGGATTGTTTGAAAATTAGTCTTCATGTATTTTTCTGCCCAATGCAGTCGTTTCTGCTTGTGAGCATTGGTTAGTGGTGGCCGAATAGAAGGTTTATGCACAGTTGCAAGACTCTGGAGGACTCTACACCTTGATGTCCGTGGGACTCCAGAGGCACCAGCGGCTTCAAATATCTGTTTGCTGGTATGTAATGGTATTTTAGCAGCTGCTCTCTTGATCTGGCAGAAATCTTCCTCAATGTGCCTTTATCTGCACAAACCTGCCTGTGCTCTGAATCAGCCACAAATCTCTTAATAGTGCAATGATCACGCTTAAGTTTTTGTGAAATATCTAATGTTTTCATACCTCGTCCAAGGCATTGAACTATTTCACTCTTTTTGGCAGCAGAGATATCCTTTTTCTACCCCATATTACCTGAAAATGGTGCCCTGCTTAATAATGTGGAACAACCTCCTTTAGTATTTTTTCCTTAAATTGGGCTCACCTGGCAATCTAATTATCACAGGTGTCTGAGCTTCTTTTCAGTGATCAAAAGAGCCCTGAGACACAATGCCATCCATGAGTTAAACTGAAAAACTAAATGTTTAATCTTTGTGACACTTAAATAGAATTTGCATAATAATTTAGAACAGGGGGTAGAATCATTCTGTCCAATCAGTAGGCTTATGCAAATGAAGAAGCCCTGCTGATTGGACAAAATGATACTGTAAAATCTTCTAGCTCATCTCTAATTAGAACAAATAAGAGAAAACAAATAAACTGATTTTGGGATCACATTTTCTACTACCTATAGTGACATGGAAAATAAAATAAAAATATTGACAAAATTCTTAAAACATGTTTAACATAAAAAAATATCAATATTAGGGGTAAATTGTTTCCTATTATTGATGTTTTGTTTTCCTTCCTCAGGATTGACTTTGCAAAAAATTAACTGAACTGAACTGAATGGACATATGGCTTTTTCTTTAGCCATACAAGCCACATTACTATGTTACTATACCAACAAAAATTACATAAAACTAATATGGCAAGAAACACTCTAAAAACCATGTTTGTTTGTTTAATCCCTTCCCAACATATGACGTAATAGTACGTCAAAGCGGGAAGTGACGTACTATTACGTCATTCTGATCGGGCGGGCAAATTTTTGTCACCCTACATCTCAAAAATCCCTGAAAAAAAGTGCACCACAAGGATAAACACCTGACAACACTGGCTAATCCCTCAAGCTGGGGGGTGTTGCAGAGAGCGACGAGGATAAAGCAAAACTATTAACTATTTTTTTCTCCACTATATTCACTGAGGAAAATAAACTGTCAGATGAAATGCAGAATGTTAAAGTATATTCCGCATTAAAAGTGCCCTGTCTGACCCAGGAAGAAGTACAACAGCGACTTAAAAAGATTAAAATAGACAAATCGCCAGGACCGGATGGCATACACCCCCGTATCCTAAGGGAATTAAGTGATGTCATAGCCAGACCTTTATTTCTGATATTTACGGACTCTATACTGACAGGGAATGTTCCACAGGATTGGCGCATAGCAAATGTGGTGCCAATATTCAAAAAGGGTCCAAAAACAGAGCCTGGAAATTATAGGCCAGTAAGTTTAACATCTGTTGTTGGTAAACTGTTTGAAGGGTTTCTAAGAGATGCTATTTTGGAGTATCTCAATGAAAATAAGCAAATAACGCCATATCAGCATGGCTTCATGAGGGATCAGTCATGCCAAACAAATTTAATCAGCTTCTATGAGGAGGTAAGTTCTAGACTTGACAGCGGCGAATCAATGGATGTCGTATATCTTGACTTCTCCAAAGCATTTTACACTGTACCTCATAAAAGGTTAGTATATAAAATGAGGATTCTCAGACTGGGAGAAAATGTCTGTATGTGGTTAAGTAACTGGCTGAGTGACAGAAAACAGAGGGTGGTTATTAACGGTAGATACTCAGATTGGGTCACTGTCACTAGTGGGGTACCACAGGGGTCAGTATTGGGCCCTATTCTCTTCAATATATTTATTAATGATCTTGTAGAAGGTCTGCACAGTGAAATATCTATTTTTGTAGATGACACTAAACTGTGTATTAGCACAGTGATTAACACTGAAGAGGACAGTTTTCTGCTACAGAGGGATCTGGATAGATTGGAGGCTTGGGCAAAGAAATGGCAGATGAGGTTTAACACTGACAAATTTAAAGTTATGCACATGGGAAGGAATAATGCAAGTCACCCGTACATATTAAATGGTAAAACACTCGGTAACACTAACATGGAAAAGGATCTAGGAATCTTAATAAACAGCAAATTAAGCTGCAAAAACCAGTGTCAGGGAGCTACCGTCAAGGCCAATAAGATATTGGGTTGCATCAATAGGGGCATAGATGCCCGTGATGAGAACATAGTCCTACCACTTTACAAATCACTAGTCAGACCACACATGGAGTACTGTGTACAGTTCTGGGCTCCTGTGAACAAGGCAGACATAGCAGAACTGGAGAGGGTTCAGAGGAGGGCAACTAAAGTAATAACTAGAATGGGGCAACTACAGTACCCTGAAAGGTTATCAAAATTAGGGTTATTCACTTTAGAAAAAAGACGACTGAGGGGAGATCTAATAACTATGTATAAATATATCAGGGGTCAGTACAGAGATCTCTCCTATCATCTATTTATCCACAGGACTGTGACTGTGACGAGGGGACATCCTCTGCATCTGGAGGAAAGAAGGTTTGTACACAAACATAGAAAAGGATTCTTCACGGTAAGAGCAGTGAGACTATGGAACTCTCTGCCTAAGGAGGTGGTGATGGTGAGTACAATAAAGGAATTCAAGAGGGGACTGGATGTATTTCAATAATATTGAATAATATACAGGCTATAGCTACTAGAGAGGGGTCGTTGATCCAGGGAGTTATTATGATTGCCTGATTGGAGTCAGGAAGGAATTTTTTTCCCCTTAAGTGGGGAAAATTGGGTTCTGCTTCACATGTTTTTTTTTGCCTTCCTCTGGATCAACTTGTAGGAAACAGGCCGAACTTGATGGACAAATGTCTCTTTTCGGTCTTATATACTATGTTACTATGTTAAGCTGATGTTAAAAGCTGAGCAATTTGCCAATATCTCCCAGTCAGGAGAATATCGGAGCCCCTTCATGCACCACTTCAAGGTTTCTCTGCATGGCATGGGGTCCTACCACTAGACTACCTATGGTGTGTGAACAGGCTCTGAAAGGTGCTGATAATTGTTTCCCATTGCATTGTTGGTCCTGCAGTGCATGTGAGTGGGATTGGGGCTGTGAGCTGGATATCGGCACTTTTCAGACCCTGTTCACACACCATAGGTAGTCTAGTGGTAGGCCCCCATGCCATGCTGAGAAACCGTGATGTGGCGCATAAAGGGACTTCGATATTCTCCTGACGGGGAGATATTGGTGAATAGCTTAGCTTTTAACATCAGCTTGTGGGATTAGCCAGTGTTGTTAAGTGCTTATCCTTGTGGACACTTTTTTTTTCAGTGATTTATGTGTTTTATATATTTTCATCCACACATTTGTTGGCATCCTCAATTGTATGCAATTTTTGCTGGGGATGGCCGCTTGCTGCAAACCACATGCGGAGGAGCTCTCAGCTCTCCGCCAATTAGAAACATGCAACAGTGTTTGGGGTTTCAGCAGTTCCACCTATTTAGGCCACGTTTACTTCTGTGATTTTTGCTTTATATGTATTGAATGTGCTATTGCATATGGCTGGTAACATTCTGTTGCACCTAAGAGCCTGTGTCACATGGTCTGTTGTAGGTGTGGCTTGCGGCCTCAATTGTTTCCCATTGCATTGTTGGTCCTGCAGTGCATGTGAGTGGAATTGGGGCTGTGAGCTGGAAATCTGCACCTTTCAGACCCTGTTCACACACCATAGGTAGTCTAATGGTAGTCTAAAAGGTTTCTCAGCATGGCATGGGGTCCTACCACTAGACTACCTATGGTGTGTGAACAGGGTCTGAAAAGTGCCGATATCCAGCTCACAGCCCCAATCCCACTCACATGCACTGCAGAACCAACAATGCAATGGGAAACAATTATCAGCACCTTTCAGAGCCTGTTCACACACCATAGGTAGTATAGTGGTAGGACCCCATGCCATGCTGAGAAACCTTGACGTGGTGCATGAAGGGGCTCCGATATTCTCCTGACTGGGAGATATTGGCTAATGGCTAAGCTTTTAACATCAGATTGAGGGATTAGCCAGTGTTGTCAGGTGTTTATCCTTGTGGTGCACTTTTTTTCAGTGATTTATGTGCTTTATATATTTTCATCCGCACATTTGTTTCATTTTGTGTAGGATGTTTGTGTGGTGCATGTGGTTAGCGCCAGCATCCTCCATTGTATGCAATTTTTGCTGGGTATAGCCGCTTGCTGCAAACCACATGCGGAGGAGCTGCTCCCCCAGTTAGAAACACGCAACAGGTCCGTCGATTTATCCTGTTGTAGGAGTTCGTTGAAAATCTGGGTTAACACCGTGTGAATGTCTTTATCCAAGACCGATTCGGGCATTCCCTTGATTCTAATATTGTTGCGACGAGATCTGTTTTCGAGGTCATCAATGTGCAGTTTGAGCTTGTACATCTCTGATCGGTAGTGTTGCAAAGTCTTTTCAGTATGGGCTGCATGTTGAGTAAGCTTATTGGTAGACTCCTCCACCGCAGCAGTTCTAGAGCCTATCTGTCTTAGATCAGCTCTGATTTCAGAAATTTCTTGAAGAGAAATTCCTTAAAGAGTCCCTTCATACATTCAGTGGTGGGAAGAACTTTCACGTAGTTTTTGACCTCGTTTAAGGTTCCTGGGTCCGTGTCTTCTTCACTTTCCGATTCACTATATGCAGTTTCAGACGATTTGATGTCTAGCTGCTTGGTGTTGTCTATCTGTTTTTTGGGTGTTTTAAGGCTTCTGCCTGAAGCTTCTGCGAGTGCTTGGTTTTCCCCATGTCGGCTCGCTGCAGGCGTCGGTAGTAAAATTGTGTTGTTTACATCACAGGGGTGTATGCGTGCTCAGTTATGCTTTGATTGGTTAAAGCTCAGTACGCACGTAACTGAACGTCACTGTATCAGATCATATAAGTTGGAACAATATCTGTGACTTCTGAATAGTTCAATTTGATTCAGTTGTGCGCACAAGTACAGATCACTGTGATAAAGATATGAAATCGCGCTTTTTCTTGATGCAAATATTTATGCGCAAGGTCAGAATCGCAATGTGCGCAGTGTTCGGATTTTATGCTCTTAGACTGAAATGCGATTAAATATTAGTGCTGGTAATCGTGGATGCGATTGTTTCTTATGTTCGTAATCTCGTGCTGGATTAAGTTCAATTCGGGTTTTTCTGCGCATAGACTGGAATGCGATTAAGTATTAGTGTTGGTAATCGTGGATGCGATTATTTCTTATGTTCAAAATCGCGTGCTGGAGTAAGTTCAGTTCAGGCTTCCTGCACAAAGACTGGGATGCCTTTATATTTCTCTCTTATACCCATGTTGATTAATATTCTTCTTTCAATTACTCTTGCGCTGCTAGTAACCCTGCAGGCGCCGGAGACATGTTCATACACTGTTTTATTACTTGTTTTAACGATTCTTGACTTACTCCTCCCGAGCTCACCTGTTGATCCCGGGACGATTACGTTCTTCAATTTGAGGGAGTTTTCTCTACTGTCCCCCCAGAGACCTCCCTCCATTCAAGCCAATCTACTCGTGGATGACTACCAGGCTTGAGCAGACCCGTGTTTAGTCCACGGCTTTTTCTTTACCCATTGCTGCACTAATGCTCACACTGGAGATGTGCAGCACCATACTTTTACTTAATTTGTTGTTTCAGAATGTTTTATCTGTTATGTTTAACTGTATTTCATACGTCACATACAAAAGAATAATCCTATTTTCTGAATTACCATGCGGGACCTCATAGTGGTTTCCTATAACGTGAATGGTTTTAACATACCACAGAAACGGTCGCAGATCCTGGGGTACTTGCGAGACAAGAAGGTGGGTGTTGCCATGGTTCAGGAAACACATTTTAAAAAATCCTACACCCCGCAATCTAAAAACAAAACATACACAATTTGGTACAATGCTAGTACACCAATTAGGAGAAGGAAGGGCGTTTCCATTCTAATTAGCAAACATTTGAACTTTAAAGAAAAAGACAAGATCATTGACCCGGAAGGTAGATTTATCCTCTTGAAGGGACTGATAGGGGATGAGCTCTTTACGTTTGTTAATATCTATGCCCCGAACAAGGAACAATTGGGCTTTTTGAAACATGTTTTTCATTTAATTGATTCCTTCCAGGAGGGTAAATTACTAGTAGGTGGTGATTTTAACCTATTTAACCTATTATAGATTCCTCTAGGGGTAAAACGTCTTACCATTATAACTAACTGAAGGTAATTAGGAAACTCTTGCACGATAGACAGTTGGTAGATGCCTGGAGAAGCCATAACCCTGGGGAGAGAGATTATTCCCATTTTTCGGTGGTACATAACCAATATTCGAGGATTGACCTACTCTTTATAGGACAGAATATGCTCAACTCCATTCAAAAAGCTAAATACGATAATTTCCTGCACTCAGACCATGCTCCACTTATTGTCACCATCTCCCTGACTGCTAAGACTGATAGGTCCTTTAGTTGGCGCCTAAATGATTCCTTAATAGCGTCTGAACCCGATAGCAATTTTATTTCCACCCAAATTAAGCTCTTCTTCAACGAAAATGTCAACAAAGACACCTCCTGGCCCGTCATTTGGGAATCGCATAAGGCCGTATTGAGGGGTTACCTAATGCAATTAGGTGCGAGGAAAAAGAGGGAAAAACAACTGAAAATTTTAGGACTAACCGAAAAAATACGGAAGCTGGAGAAGGTGCACAAAATGTCATGTGCAAGGGCCATTGAAAAAGAACTCTTGCAATACAGATTAGAACTAAAAGAACTTCTCAATAAAGATTCCGAAAGATATTTGTTCATGAGCAAATTTAAGCATTTTAAGCAAACAAATGTGGCAAAGACCTGGCTAGGCTTATCCAAAGACAAAGGGGTAAGACAACCATTCAAAAAATCCAAAACGATGACGGTACTATGGTACAGGCTTCAGATAAAATAGCTCTAGTCTTCCGCAATTACTACAATAAGTTATACAACTTACAAGCAAATAATATGGTTACTAACCCCGCGACTTCGGCCATTCAAAGCTATTTAAATCAGATCGATCTCCCTTGCCTCAATCAGTCACAGACAGCACAATTGGAATCTCCATTGTCCACGACTGAAATTGAAGAGGCTATAGCAATGCTACCTACAGGTAAATGTCCAGGACCAGATGATTTTGGTATTTCCTACTACAAAAAGTATAAGGATATCCTCGTTCCCCACCTCACAAAATACTTCAATGGAATTGGCCAGGCCACCAATTTTAGATCAGAGACACTTCAGGCCAACATCTCTCTGATACCAAAGGAAGATAAAGACCCAACCCTTTGCCAAAACTACCGTCCAATATCACTCCTGAACAATGATCTTAAGATTTATGCTAAAGTATTGGCCAACAGGATGTTACGCATCTTACCCTGACTTATTAATCCCGAACAGGTAGAATTTATGCCGGGGGGGGAAGCTAAAGAAAACATCATGAAGGCTCTGTTAGGCATCGAATACAGTAGGAAATTCAAAATACCTTTAGCATTTATATCAACAGATGCCGAGAAAGCCTTTGACAGGCTCAATTGGGATTTTCTTATTGCCACTCTTGCTAAATTCGGCCTCCCAGATAATTTTATCCGGAAAATTCAATCACTGTACACCACCCCATCAGCTAGGATCCTAGTCAATGGGACTGCCTCTCAAGGTTTTGATATTAGAAACGGTACTAGGCAAGGTTGCCCCCTTTCCCCACTTTTATTTATTATTTCTTTGGAACCCCTACTAGCCAAGGTCAGGCAGAACAATAAGATATCAGGCCTCGAGATGCATAAAATAGTCCATAAATCCGCTGCGTACGCAGATGATATCTTGTTTTTTGTCACTAACCCTCTTTCCTACAATCCCTGTCCTTCTTAAAGAGTTAGAATTATTTAGCGCGGTGTCATTTTTCAAAATTAATCTATCCAAGTCCACAATCTATAACGTAAATGTTGATAGCCACACGTGGGATAAAATTAAATCTCTTAGTAGTCTCAAACCGTCAACCTCTCACTTCAAATATTTAGGAGTCAATATATCGAATAACCCAGACGATCTATATCGATTAAATTTTAGCCCACTTATTAGTAAAATCAAATCAGATTTGGCAGAGTGGAACGACTTGGTTTGGGCGTATTAACCTCATCAAGATGGTCACCCTTCCCAGGGTCCTATACCTCCTTCAAGGGATCCCCATTGCTCTACCCAAAAGTTTCTACATAGCTGTCAAAAAAGCTGTTCTTTCCTTTGTTTGGAAGAAAGGCCAATGCAGATAAGCATTTAATACCTTGACTAGACCTAAATATAAGGGAGGACTGGGTCTCCCAGATTTTGAAAAATATAGCCTAGCCGTGACAATGACCAGGGTAAAGGAATGGAATGTATACCCACTAAGGAAATTGCGGGTGGACATAGAAGAGGCTTGTGCCCCTTGTCCGCTGAGCTTTCTGATTTGGAAAACCAAAGGCAATAAACACCTGTACAAGAAAGTAGACAACCTCTACACAAAACATGCAATACACACTTGGCAAACCCTCATTAGAAAACACGCAGTTTCACCCCCTAACTGCTTAAATCTTCCATTGCTTTCTTCAATCCCAAATAATCTAAGATCTGTAAGGCATAAAATCCTCACCCACCAAGACAGATACACACTACCTTTAAAAACCTTATACTCAGCCTCGACCCCAATGGAATACTCTAAATATTTGGAGAACACTTCTCTCCCTAAATTTTCTAAAAAAGAATATGACCAAATCTTGAAGCTCTTGACAGTTCTAAACATACAGTTCACAAACCAGGAGAGTGTTCACGACCTCACAAAAATTATGCTATCACGCACTCACCTGTGTCATGGCATTTCAAGGCTATATTCGATCATTAACCAGACTGCTTCTCCTCCAACATATTTAGCCAGCTGGTCCAATGAGCTCCACAAAACATTTAACGAGCAGGAATCCAAGCTGATCCTGCAATCTTCCATTCCAAAACTCACCTCTTCTAGACTCCAAGAGTCGCACTACAAACTGGTCACCAGGTGGTACAGGACGCCGGTCATTCTACATAAGATTAACCCCGAAATACCTGCTCATTGTTGGAGATGTGGTGGTGGGGTAGGCTCCCTGGAGCACATTTGGTTCTCCTGTCATAAAATCTCCCCCTTATGGAAGAAATTTAATTCGGTACTCTCCGAGATATACAGGACAGACTTAGAAGTAGATGAAAAACTTGTTTTTTTGGGACTCTATAGCAAAACACACTGTGTCCCCAGGGATCGATTATTTCCCATACTCCTTGCTGCCCTTAAGGTCCTCATACCCAAACATTGGCTGGACACTGACACGCCGACCATACAAGAATGGCTTGCTGAAGTCTTAACCATCAGCAGATTTGAGAAGCTTAAATGGTTGATCGCTGGCAACCTCTGCAAGTACTCCAGGATCTGGTCGAAATGGAACGATTATGCTTCGACCGATAGGATTTCTATTCATTTTGATTGACATAATGTGATTCTTAACTTTGTTCTTCCTTTGCAGGTTTATTAATAAAATATGTGACGCTTATTATTGTTTTCCCCCGTTCACTCTCTCATATCTTCTCCCTTCTCCACTCCCTCCCCTTCCCCTTCCCTCCCCTCCCTTCCCCCCTTCCCCCTCACCATTACGCAAGACATTTACCGCCTCTGGCGGCTTTGTATACTTTATTAGTGCAATTATCTTATGCCTTGTTTATTATGTATACTTGAAGCATTCGTAGTTTACTGATTTTAGTTGGACATGCATTTTCCGTTAGCGATTGTCTACACACAAAATGCGAGGAACCCATATTGTATTAGACTTTGTTATTCTAAAATGACCCACACATTTATGCATATGTAATGGTGATTTGTTTCACTTAATTTTTTTTGCTATTTTACATTGCATATATTATATTTGTTTCAATAAAACTGAAATTTACAAGAAACACGCAATAGTGTTTGCGGTTTGAACAGTTCCACCCATTTAGGACACGTTTATATCTGTGATTTTTGCTTTATATCTCAAAAAGTGCAATACCAAGCGATCAAAAAGTCATATGTACCCCAAAATAGTACCAATCAAACCTTCACTTTATCCCACAAAAAAAATAATATGGCTTTCAGAAAATGGAGACACTAAAACATCATTTTATTGTTTCATAAATGCTTTTAATCTATAAAACTGAAAGAAATTTAAAAAAGGAGACATATTGGGTATTAACGCATCCGTAGCGACCTGTTAAAATAAATTAAAATTATCACATGATCTACCACATAAGGTGAATCCTGTGCCAAAGCAACCAATTTTTTGGTCACCTTGCCCCATAAAGTGTAATCTGGAATGATAAAAAAATCACATGTAGCCGAAAAACTCCTCCCACAGACAACAAGCCCTACACAAGATGATCAACAAAAAAAGAAATATATCTTTCAGAAAGTGGAATGTATTATGTAAAACTAAACCACAAAAAGTGGACAACTTGCTCTATAAAAATAGTGCATGATATCCTGTCAGATGAACCTGTCAGATGAATATTGAAAATACAAAAAATAAGAACTATACCAGAACAGCCTTTTTTTTAGTTACCTTGCCTCACAAAAACCATAATATAGAGCGATCAAAAATGATGTGTACCCAAAAATACAGTGCCTTGCAAAAGTATTAACCCCCCTTGACTTTTTTCGTGTTTTGGTGCCTACCAACCTGGAATTAACATGGATTGTTTGAGGATTTGAATAATTTAATTTATAGAACATGCTCACAACTTTGAAGATGTTTTTTTATTTTTTATTTGTATTGTGAAGCAAACGACAAATAGGACAAAATAACAGAAAAAGTCAATGTGCATAACTATTCACCCCCCTAAAGTCAATACTTTGTAGAGCTACCTTTTGCAGCAATTACAGCTCCAAGTCGCTTTGGATAAGTCTCTATGAGCTTGCCGCATCTTACCACTGGGATTTTTGTCCATTCCTCCTTGTAAAACTGTTCCAGCTTTTTCAAGTTGGAAGGTTTGCGCTTGTGAACAGCAAAATTTATGTCTGACCACAGATTTTCTGTTGGATTGAGATCTGGGTTTTGACTAGGCCATTCCAACACATTTACATGTTTCCCCTAAACCCTTCAAGTGTTGCTTTAGCAGTCTGTTTGGGGTCATTGTCCTACTTAAAGGTGAACCTCCATCCTAGCCTCAAATCATGGTTTTGCTCAAGAATATCCCTGTATTTAGCACCATCCATCTTTCCCTCAACTCTGACCAGTCCCAGCTGCTGAAAAACATCCCCATAGCATTATGCTGCCACCACCATTCTTCACTGTGGGGATAGTGTTGTTTGGGTGATATGATGTGTTGGGTTTGCGCCAGACATAGCGTTTTCTTTGATGGCTGAAAAGTTAAATTTTAGTCTGATTAGACCAGAGCACCATCCTCCATACACTTTGGGAGTCTCCCACATGACTTTTCGCAAACTCCCAACATGCCTTTTTGTTTTGGCTTTCTTCTGGCCACTCTGCCATAAATCCCCACTCTATGGAGCACACTGCTTGTCGTCCTATGTACAGATACTCCACTCTCTGCTGTGGAACTCTGCAGCTTCTCCAAGGTTACCTTAGGTCTCTGTGCTGCCTCTCTGATTTAATGCCCTCTTTGCCGGGTCCGTGATTTTGTGTGGGCGGCCGTCTCTTGGCAGGTTTGCAGTTGTGCCATGTTCTTTCCATTTGGTTATGATAGATTTGATGGTGCTCCTGGGGATCATCAAAGATTTGGATATTTTTTTATAACCTAACCCTGACTTATACATCTCAACAACATTGTCCCTTACTTGTTTGGAGAGTTCCTTGGTCTTCATGGCAGTGTTTGGTTAGTGATGCCTCTTGCTTAGGTGTCACAGCCTCTGAAACCTTTAAAAAAAAGGTGTGTATATGTAATGACAGATCATGTGACACTTAGATTGTACACAGGTAGACATAATTTCACTAATTTTGTGACTTCTGAAAGTAATTGGTAGCACCAGAGCTTTTTATGGGCTTCTTAACAAAGGTGGTGAATACATACGCACATGGCAATTTTCTGTTTTCTATTTCTGTTTTTTTTCTTTTTTTTTTTTATAAATAAAGGTGAAATATATGGACTCAAATTTACTACTGCCATGAAGTACAATGTGTCAGGAGAAAACAATCTCAGAATGGCTAATATAAGTAAAAGCATTCCAAACGTATTACCACATAAAATACAGCCATAAATATTGGGACAGTGACACAATTTAAAACGTCTTTGCTCTATACTCGAACACGATGAATTTGAAATGAAACGAACAAGATGTACTTTAACAGCAGACTGTCAGCCTTAATTTGGAGGTATTTACATCCACATTAGGTGAACAGTGTAGGAATTACAACAGTTTGTATATGCGCCTCCCACAAGTAATGGGACAAAATAATAAACATAAAATCAAACTTTCACTTTTTAATACTTGGTTGCAAATCCTTTGCAGTCAATTGCAGCCTGAAGTCTGGAAACTATAGACATCACCAGATGCTGGGTTTCATCCCTGGTGATGCTCTGTCCGGCCTCTACTGCAACTGTCTTCAGTTCCTGCTTGTTATTGGGGCATTTTCCCTTCAGTTTTGTTTTCAGCAATATAAATGCATGCTCAATCGGATTCAGGTCAGGTGATTGACTTGGCCATTGCATAACATTCCACTTCTTTCCCTTAAAAAACTCTTTAATTGCTTTTGCAGTATGCTTTGGGTCATTGTCCATTTGTACTGTGAAGCACCGTCCAATGAGTTCTAAAGCATTTAGCTGAATATGAGCAGATATTATTGCCCGAAACACTTCAGAATTGATCCTGCTGCTTTTGTCAGCAGTCACATTATCAATAAATATAAGAGAACCAGTTCCATTGGCAGCCATATATGCTCACGCCATGACACTACCACCACCATGCATCACTGATGAGGCGGTATGCTTAGGTTCATGAGTAGTTTCTTTCGTTCTCCATACTCTTCTCTTCCCATCACTCTGGTACAAGTTGATCTTGGGCTCATCTGTCCATAGGATGTTGTTCCATAACTGTGAAGGCTTTTGTAGATGTCATTTGGCAAACTCTAATCTGGCCTTTATGTTTTTGAGGTTCACCAATGGTTTATATCATTATTCACTCTGGTGAAGTCTTCTCTTGATTGTTGACTTTGACACACATACACCTACCTCCTGGAGAGTGTTCTTGATCCGGCCAACTGCTGTGAAGGGTGTTTTCTTCACCAGGGAAAGAATTCTTCGGTCATCCATTACAGTTGTTTTCCGTGGTCTTCCTGGTCTTTTGGTGTTGCTGAGCTCACTGGTGTGTTCCTTCTTTTTAAGAAGATAGTGACAGCTCTTTGGATCTCATCTTGAGAGTTGACAGCAACGGATTTCAAATGCAAATAGCACACTTGAAATAAACTCTGGACCTTTTTTTTCTGCTTATTGTAATTGGGATAATGAGGAAATAACACACACCTGGCCATGTAACAGCTGAGAAGCCAATTGTCCTATTACTTTTGGGCCCTTAACAAGTGGGGTGCACATATGCAAACGGTTGTTATTCCTACACCGTTCACCTGGTTTGGATGTAAATACCCTCAAATTAAAGCTGACAGTCTGCAGTTAAAGCACATCTTGTCCGTTTCATTTCAAATCCATTGTGGTTGTGTATAGAGCCAAAAATGTTAGAATTGTGTTGATGTCCCAATATTTATGGCCCTGGTTGTAACTCATGGCAGATTTGCATAAAATGACCTGGGCAGGAAGGTTAAAACTGGCCCAGGGTAGAAGGGCTTTATTGGAGGTGTGGTGTGCAAGAAAATAAAAATATAATGCAAAAATATGGACTTTGATATCATTTAATACAGACATGGTTTTCTGTTTTTTCTTAGTTTGCTAATTGTCTTATAAACCACTAAGGCTTCATTCACATCACGTTTAGCCTTTCTTTTCTATAATGGGGTCCGTTAAGTGTCCGCTCAGAAGAAGATTTTTGCAGCGGAGACAAAAGTCCTGCATGCACTACTTTTGTCTCCGCTCCAAAATCATCTTCTGAGCAGAAACCTAATGGACCTCATTATAGTCTATGGGGTCCTTAGGCTCCATTCCACTCAGTTATGTGCCAAATCCGTGCTTTTCATTCTCCTGCTCCTAAACAGAGCAGGAGGAGAACAGAAACGCTGAACGGTGATGTGAACAATGACTAAATTACTCATATTTAACTGGCATTTCACAATGTCCCATTTGCAATTTTTTTTGCACTGGACCCTATATTAAGGACATAAACTCATATCATACATATATGCAATTGTTTGAAATGTAAAGATTATATGTAATTTTGGGCACTTGCACATACTAATAATTATGTTCATGAATAACTATATATAAATTACAAGAGTACTTGACGTCTATGAAAGCTTTAATTTTGTTAGTAACAAAATATGTTAAAAACTTTTTTTTTTCCCATTGGATTTTTGTTATTGCATTTTATTAGATTTCTTTGTAATAATTCAGATTAGGCTGCATAGTTTTTACAATAACATGCCATCTAGTGGGTTACTAGAAATATTTTTAGCTGTTTGAAATTACAATTGTCAGTTAAAAAAAAAAGAATAATTTATAAGCATGGTAATGTAGTACAGGCATAACATGACTATATTTACTATATATGGTAGAAATTAAAAATCAAAATAATCAATTTAAAACTATTAGTTACTGATGGTTTAATTACTGATGCTAGACTGTATTCTAATTGTTATACTAGATGGCAAAAAGAAACAACTATATATATATATATATAGTGTTTAGCTTTATTTCTCGATTAATATTCCACTACAGAAGTGAAAATTCTGTTCCTCTTTCTTTTTATTGCATGCCTGTTAACCCCTTAGTGACCACCCGTATGTGTTTTTACGGTGGTCACTAAGAGGCCTTAGGCTGGGCCGCCGCTTTTTTATGGCGGCCCTAGGCTGAGCCACCCCATGCAGCGGGCAGCGTAGACCCGGCTCTCACATGAGAGCCACGGCCGTGCTTCAACAGCCCGGACTGGCAGCAGTGCCGATCTAGGCTGTTTAACACTTTACATGCCCACCGCCTCTGTCTCCCATCGGCACCCCGCAAAAAAGTTGTAAAACATAAAAAAGCTATATGTATTTGGTATCACTGTAATCTTACTGACCCAGAGAATAAAGATATTATGTTATTTATACCGAAAAATGAACGCCGTAAAATTTATTATGTAAAAACGCAGTGACAGTATTGCTGTTTTTCCCATCTCCCTCCCAGAAAGGGTCAATTAAGGTTAATCAGAAAGTTATGTGTACCCCAAAATGGCGTATATAAAAACTACAACTTGTGCCGCAAAAAACAAGCCCTCATACAGCTATATAGATGGGGAAAAAAAAAAAAAAGTTATAGCTCTTGGAATGCGACGATAAAAAAAGGAAGAAAAATGCTTGGTCAGTAAGGCCCAAAACAGGCTGGTCAGTAAGAGGTTAACCTACTTTAAATAGTTTCTAATCTTTAGGTCTTATGCATATGGTAACATGTGGGATTGTGTAATATGGTTCCTTCCTGACCATGGCCCCTTTGTCGGATTATTAGCCCATAGTGTGGTTTAACATATACCATATTGTGGAAGTGTCTTTTGTTTGGGACAAAGAGTGTAATAATGTGAGTTTCCATGTTGCTGCATACACCAAATACAATATTAGACATAGGGTAGCTAGAAAAAATGGTTGTTTGTTTGTTTTCTGTTTTACCCAGTATCCATAGCAATTATATATAAAATCTGAAGCCAATAAATTGCTCACCGATAAGGGACAATGGGTAGTGTGTAGTGATTAGGGTTGAGCGAATCAAAGTATCTGAAGTGGACTTTGATCCGAATTTCAGGAAAAATTTGATTCACCGTGAAGCCGAACTTCCTCGAGCTTTGTGGTAATGAATCAGTTGTCCCTGAAAAGTTGGTAAAAGCAAAAGAAAAATACACACTCACCTCCATCCATTTAAGCCCGAAGTCCTGTTGACAAGGCTTTTTTTTCCGTCCATAACGGAAACCAGACGGATTTGTTATGCTTGATTATAGACTTCTATTATGACGGATCAAAATAGAATGCCTATAAAAGGCTTCCGTTTTGATTTCCGTCTTATGAATTCCATTATTTTCCATTATGACCATGTTGTAACAGAAAACAATAACGGAATGCATAACGGTGATGTGAACCCAGCCTAATTAGGCTTTTTGATGTCATGACCCAGATGTATACCAGAGTCCAGATGACAGTGATAAATGAGTCGCCTCAAACACACCACAAGTACACTGTCCCTATTCTGTCCCTACCCAATCTATATAGTAAAATATCCAGACCATTTCTCTCTTCTCCCTCCCGTTAAACGCTGCAATAATAGTAATAATGGCTATTATTAGAGATAAATATTTAATACATTTCTAAGAGATGGAAAAAAATGTATCAGTCAAAAATGACATTTTTACTCACTGACTGTCACTATAAATAATTATTTTAGTACTGTGCTTAAGAAAATCAGAACAAGAGTAGTGATAAGCGATTACCAAAGTATTCGGGTGTTCGGGCCGAACATATAGCTATGTTCGTATGCTCGCCCGAGCACCCAAGTATAATGAAGGTCAATGGGAGACAACCAGGCATCCCCTGCTCTAAAGAGGGGAGGGTGCCTGGTCCATTGGAAAAGGTCAGAAAGTGACAGAAATACCACCGAAAAGGATCAGGAACAGCATGGGGACGATGTATGGAAGCATCTTGGACTAACAGGTCACTGCTGGGAACCATGTTGTCCGAGTTGTACGCCACTTTTAAAGACTGAAAAAAAAAAGCCCCAAAACCCCCGCAAAAAAAAAACGTAAGAAAAAAATGTTAGGAAACATTCTTCCCTGTATATTCAATTGTACATAAAGTGCAAGTGCTGCCAAAAATTACAAGCAAGAGAGAATCCGAAACTGCTTATATATCACATAAAGGAGGGCCCCGTTCACATTGTGGTACAATTTTTCAGGTAGGGGGTCTTCTACACTCATATAGCTTATGCACTAAGTGAAAGGGCTGCCAAAAATTACAAGGAACCGGCACTCCAATACACCCTTTATTACACACAAAGGAGGGCATCATACAGCAAGGGCCTGCTGGTGACCCTCTAAAACATTAGGGGCGAGGGCCTGCTGCTGAGCTGACCCTCTAAAACATTAGGGGCGAGGGGCTGCTGGTGAGCACACCCTTTAAAACATTATGGTTGAGAGCCTGCTGCTGAGCTGACCCTCTATAACGTTATGGTCGAGGCCTTCTGGTAAGCTGACCCTCTAAAATATTTTGGTTGAGGGCCTGCTTCTGAGCTGACGCTGTAAAATATTAGGGATGAGGGGCTACTGGTGAACTGACCCTCTAAAACATTATGGTTGAGGGCCTGCTGGTGAGCTGACCCATTTTAAAAATTGTAATGCAGGGAATATATACAATCTGGATGAGGAGAAGGATGAGGATAAAACAAGATTCAACCATATACACTTTTTTTGTGGTGGAAAAGGTGCATGGGAATACATTGAAATTTTGTTCATCATCAGCTCAGCTCTCCTCTGGTGGAGTTAAAAAGTCAGGGGAAATCCAGGCCTTGTTCATTTTATCTGAGTCAACCTGTCAACATTGTCAGTGGACAAGTGGATACGCTTATCAGATATAATGCCGCCAGTTATAATGCTCAGACAAAACGCTAGCAGCAGGGCAGGCCAGAACCTCAAAGGCGTAGAGGGCAAGTTTGTGCCACGTGTCCAGCTTGGACACCCAATAGTTGTAAGGCACTGAGGGATCATTTAGGATGCTGACACTGTCTACAATGTATTCTTTCACCATCTTCCAAAACTTTTCCCTCCTTGTGCCAATAGGCCGCGCTTCAGGGTGAGGTTGCTGGTGGGGTGTCATGACAGTGTCTCATGCCTTGGAGAGTGTTGCCCTGCCTCTGTTGGAACTGTTGTGCTTCCCCTTGTCTCCCTTCCTCGGTTGCCTAAGGAAGTACGGACTCTGCCGGCCACATTGTCAGATGGAAAATTTTGGAGCAATCTTTCAACAAATACCTTCTGGTATTGCACCATTTTACTCGTCCTCACCACCACAGGAATGAGCGATGAGAAGCTCTCTATGTAGCAGGGTGGAGAAGTGTGAACACTCAGTAATCTGTGTTATCTACAATGCGGAAAAACTTGTGGAAATGGGCACACGCGGTGAGCCTTCACTAGTAGCTCTTGCAAATTGAGGTAGGTTTTTATAAACCGCTGAACCACTAAGTTTAAGACATGGGCTAGGCATGGGATGTGTGTCAGGTTTCCGAGCTCCAAAGCCGCCACCAAGTTACAGCCATTTTCAAACACAACCATGCCTGGTTATAGGTTGAGTGGCGAGAGACACAGCTAGGTCTGGTCCCTTATACCCTGCCATAGCTCTGCAGCGGTTTGCTGTTTGTCCAAGCACGCTTCAGCACTGCCTGTTGACGCTTACCCACAGCAGTGCAACACTGCATCCAGCTAGCAACTGATGGCTGACTGCTGTTGGAGGTGGAAGCATAGGAGGAGGCGGCG
The DNA here is from genome assembly GCA_033119425.1 of Bufotes viridis. NCBI lineage: Eukaryota > Metazoa > Chordata > Amphibia > Anura > Bufonidae > Bufotes > Bufotes viridis. Next base: position 261,726,587 of record CM065589.1, read on the forward strand.
GACAAGGAGAAGTGGGGGTTGGAGCCAGTAACATAGCTGCTGGTGGAGACCCTGATGGGCGTAGGGCCCGCAATCCTGGGCATGGTTAGCACCTGTGCCATCGCAGGGTACAACTCAATTCCGGCCTCCACAACATTCACCCAATGTGCGTTCAGGGAAATGTAGCGTGCCTGGCCACCAGCACTTGTCCATGTGTCCGTGGTGAAGTGGACCTTCCCAGAAAATGCGTTGGCCAGGGCACGGGTGATGTTGTGGGACACATGCTGGTGTAAGGCGGGCACAGCACACTGTGAAAAATAGTGGTAGCTGGAGACTGCGTACCGAGGGATGGCCACAGACATCAGGCTGCGGAAGGCCTCAGTGTTCACAAGCCTAAATGGCAACATTTCCAGGGCCACAATTTCGAAAGTTGCACATTTAGTGCTATGGCCTGTGGGTGGGTTAGTGTTTATTTGCGCTTCTGTTCAAATGCCTGTGTTATTGACATTTGGACACTGCGCTGGGATTGGGAAGTGGATGTTGTTGCTGACTGTTCATGCGAAGGTCCAGGTGCAGGGCAAGGGGCATCCGGGCCTGCGCCTTCGACAGGGGATTGGTTGCGTAACACAGGGGAAGAGGAGGTAGTAGTGTGACCTGCAGACCCAGATTGTGGACCCAGGCGTTCAACCCACTTATGAGGGTGCTTAGATGCCATGTGGAGGATCATGCTGGTCGTGGTGAGGTTGCTAGTGTTAACACCCTGGCTCATTTTGGTACAGCACTCTTTTGTCTTCTGCACTTTCCTCAAAAAAGCGCCATACTGCGGAACACCTACCCCTTGGCAAGGTACATTTGTACATGTAAATGTCCCACTGCCTGTTCCAGACTGTTGCGGTGCTGCAGATCCCTCCCCCTCTGTACTGCTGTCCTCGCTCAGCTTTTCACCTTTCCATGTTGGGTCAGTGATCTCATCGTCCACCACCTCCTCTTCCACTTCCTCACTCTGCTGATCCTCCCAACTTGACCTAACCACAACCTCAGTGATTGACAACTGTGTCTCATCATCATCCACCTCGTGAACGAATGGTTGCCTTTCACTACCGTCATCTTCTTCAGACTATGAAGGCTTAAAAGGTTGGGAATCAGGGAAAAATATCTCAGGCACCTATTGAAGCGTGCTTGGTGAGAGAGCCAACCAAGTACTGGCAATGAAAAGAGGTCATGTGAATATCCAAGTGTAGGATCACTTGTTTGGCCAGACTCGACATGGTGGGAGTACGGAGGATCAGAGTGAGGATTCGGTTGACCAGACTCTTGGCTACAGAGACTGGACTTAGTGAAAGAGAGGGTGGTGCTTAACCGACTGGAAGCAGTATCTTCAGCAATCCAACCGACCACCTGTTTGCACTGGTCCGACTTGGACAGTGTTGTCCTGCGCCGCCCAGCTAAGTTGGGCATAAAGCTGGGTAAGGTGGATTTTTTTTTTTGCTTTTTCTGGTGCACTGGCAGCAGGCACAGTTTCATTGCGCCCAGGGCCACGGCCTCTGCTTGCACCATCAGCACCACGCCCACTTCCCCGTCCCTTAGTGTTCGCCTTCTTCATATTAATGGTTTTTTCTGTAGATGGGGTGCAGATTGTTTTACTGTCCGCTAAAGACAAAGTTTTCTGATGCAGGACAGTATTGGTTACAGAACAGCACAGATTTTAGACACTACACTAGGCCCAGATTAATGGAAGTTGTAATATAGACAGTGTTTTTAGATGCAGTTCAGGATGGGATAAAAAAAAAAACACAGATTTTGGACACTTTACTAGGCCCAGATTAATGGAAGTTGTAATATACACAGTGTTTTCTGAGGTAGAACAGTATTGTTTATAGAACACCACAGATTAAGGACACTATATGAGGACCAGATTATTGGAATTTGTAATACTGACAGTGTTTTTCTGAGGCAGGACATTATTGGTTACAGAGAACACCACAGATTATGGACACTAGATGTGACCCAGATTATTAAAGAGTCAGTCTGCGGATGATGTACAGTATAAGATTATAAAATAAAAATATCTTGCTGCTGTGAAACACACACAGGTATTTGTGCTTACATTCAAAGGCCTGGGTTAAGGACATCTGTACGTGGGCCTATTTGGTGTGGCCGGCCTTCTCCCTTTTGTCATCCCACAGCCTCTTCCCGCCTCTTCCCATCATCTTCTTCTGACTGTGGATTCTGAAGAGTTTGGGAATCGGTGCACAAGATCTCCTCATGTCCCTCTTCAGGGAGGGTCAGCTCACCTGCAGGCCCTTACCTACAATATTTGAGAGGGTCAGCTCACCTGCAGGCCCCCACCTACAATATTATAGAGGGTTGGCTCACCTGCAGGCTCTCACCTACAATATTTTTGAGGGTCAGCACACCTGCAGGCCCTCACCTACAATATTTTAGAGTGTCAGCTCACCTGCAGGCCCTCACCTACAATATTTGAGAGGGTCATCTCATCTGCCTGCCCTCATCTACAACATTTTAGAGGGTCAGCTCACCTGCCTGCCCTCATCTACAATATTTTAGAGGGTCAGCTCACCTGCCTGCCCTCATCTACAATATTTTAGAGGGTCAGCTCATATGCAGACCCTCACCTACAATATTTTAGAGGCCCTTTATGTGATATACAGGCTGTTTCGGAGTGCCTCTTTCTTGTAATTTTTTGAAATTTTTGGCAGCACTTGCACTTTATATACAATTGAATATACAGGAAAGAATGTTTCCTAACATTTTTTCCTGTGAAATGGAGGGAGGAAGGCGGGGGGGGGGGTATTTGTGTGTATTTTTGTCAGTCTGTAAAAGTGGCGTACAACTCGGACAACATTCCTGATCCTTTTCGGTTGTTTTTGTGTCACTTTCAGACCTTTTCCAATGGACCAGGCACCCTTCCCTCTTCAGAGCAGGGGGTGCCTGGTTGTCTCCCATTGACTTCCATTATACTCGGAAGCTCGGCCAAGCACATGAATATAGCAATGTATTCAGGCCGAACAGCCAGATACTTTGGTGCTCCATCATCACTATGTGTGACATTTTGTTAATTTTTCACAAGCTGGCTTCAGAAAATACAAAAGAAGGCCAAAAAGTTGCATCTTGATACATTACAACCTTAAACTAGACCAGGGGTGCACAACCTTTTCTGGTTGGGGGCCACATTGTTAGCCTGAACGAATTCCAAGGGCCAAAAATAAAACTTAAAGGGGTATTACCAACTGAAATACTGTATTTTTGGCATATTGAACATACAGTTTATACTATAAATGTCTAGTTACAGTTATAGGACTCCCATCTAATAGGAGAATACATGGAAGATAGATGTAAGAAGCCATAATAAGACATAGACCTAAATCTCTTTTACCAGATGTTTGGGGGCCGCACAGAATGGTATCGAGGGCCGCAGGTTGTGCACCCCTGAACTAGACAGTCTAAATATGCAAAATTTTTCAAATTGGCTCATGCTGTCTAATATTTTGGTGCATGTGTAGACACTTTTGTTGAACTTTAAACCATATATCAGTTGGTACTAGCTTGGGGAACCTTAGCACACCTTACAATATCACAGCCATTTTCCACTGGAGTAAATCAACTAAGATAGTGTTTTTTTTTCTTTTAGCTTTTTAAATCTAAGTATGTGTTTGCACTTTTGTTGTTTCTGATATCTTAGCAAATATTGCTAACTAATAATTGGGTCTGTTGTATATATTGTATAACTATACAATTAACTAATTCAATTTCCCAAATTGCTCAACAATTAACAAATTATGGTTGTAGAAAACATGTACACAAATATATAAAATACAGGCTAAATTTACTAAGCAGAAGTATGATACACTTAATTGGCTGGTACTTCTGAATTAAAATCTGGAGAGAAGGGAATGCATTTGAATGTGCATATTTTTTCATTATTTTCTATAAAGGCAGACATGTCATCTAATATTACTTTGCGGAACATAGTGATTCGTGCTTGTATATTGCAAGGCCCTCCATATTAATGGAAAAGGCTTTCGCCCTAATTCAGTTTTTGGCAATCACATCTAATGGATCTTTTTATGCAATACTTGTATGGTCATTCTGCTCATCAGCCCTCTCAAGTGCTAGTTATGTATCTGAAGAGGTCATTTCTGAAAGAGAATTATTAGTTTCCCTATGGTTAAAAACATTGCTGCAAGCTTAGAAGGGTAAATTAAATTTAGCAGTGAATGTGCATTTAGATTTTCACTTTTATCACAGCCTTGGTACATGTTGCTATATCTTAGCAACAAGATCATTATGGCAAGCAAGGAGTATAATGATGGGAATATTTATGAAGCATTCATATTTAATTTTCTAGTTTCATTTACAATTTCCAAACTGAATACTTTTATTCTGATAAAAAAAAACATGAACAGAATATCTAGTGGTGTCCATTCTCAAATATGGAAGAAGATTCACATTTTAAAAAGAAACAATTTAAAGAAAATTAGCCTTTTTTGATGCTTAATGTGCAACTCGGTTAATGTGTTTTTAGACTCGTAAGAGGTTTGTTGATGTAACAACAAATATGTTCTACTTAAGAAATCTATATTCAGTAGAAATTTTTGATCACATTTTCCACTTATTTATATGTTTACACGTAGTCCTATACTCCTTATAATGAATCAAGCTATTGTTGTTTGGATTACATTGCTACAGTAGGTTAATACAACAATTTTTTACAGTGAAAAATATTCTTTCTCATGCATGATTTTTAATTCTTAAATGTCCCGTAATAAATTGCTACTGTTATTTTAAGGGCATATAAAACACAGACTGAATTAAATACAAAAGATGGGAATAAACAAATAATACATGCTAATGCAGTTTATTAAAGGGGTTTGGCTGAAGTGGACAGTATACTCCTTATAATGAATCAAGCTATTGTTGTTTGGATTGCATTGCTACAGTAGGTTAATACAACAATTTTTTACAGTGAAAAATATTCTTTCTCATGCATGATTTTTAATTCTTAAATGTCCCGTAATAAATTGCTACTGTTATTTTAAGGGCATATAAAACACAGACTGAATTAAATACAAAAGATGGGAATAAACAAATAATACATGCTAATGCAGTTTATTAAAGGGGTTTGGCTGAAGTTGCATTTCCTGTATGTCAAAAGGGGCAAGGAAGTAGAAACCAGTGGAGACCCAGCAATCATTGGAACAAAACCTTATGGCAACACATTTTTTTTTTACTATTTGTTTACTAGTGGTGGATTTCTGAACATCTTTAACCTCTTCAGTACCAAACCACTTTTCACCTTAAATACTAGGCCAATTTTTGCAAATCTGCCATATGTCATTTTATGGTAATAACTTTGGAAACTTTTTCTTATCCAAGCCATTCTGAGATTGTTTTCTCGTGACATTGTACTTCATTTAGTGATAAATTTTAGTCAATATGTTTTACATTTCTTTATTAAAAAGTCTACTATTTTCTAAATATGACTTTCTCTGCTTTAATGGCAGATATGAAAAATGTAAAATAATAACTATTTTGTGAGATATCCCTATGTCTACTTTATGTTGGCATCATTTTGTAAATGTAATTTTTTCTTTTAGGATGTAAGAAGGCTTAGGATTTTAGAAGCAATTTTTTAAATTTTAAACAAAATTTCCAAAACCATTTTTTAAGCACCAATTCAATTATATAGTCATTTTGAGGGGCTTACATAATAGTAACCACCCATAAATGACCCTATTTTAGAAAATACACCCCTCAAATTATTATAAACTGACGTTACAAACTTTGTTAACCCTTGAGGTCTTTCACAAGAATTAAATGAAAATGAAGGTGAATTTTCAAAATTTAATTTTTTTTTGGCAGATTTTTTGTTAATCAATTCTTTCTTGCAATACAGCAAGGGTTAACAGCAAAATAAATCTCAATATATATTACTCTGATTCAGCAGTTTACAGAAATACTCAATATGTGGTAGTAAATTGCTGTTGGGACACATGGCAGTGGTTAGAAGACAGGGAGTGCCATATGGTTTTTGGAGGCAGTTTTTGCTAGAAAGGTTTTTAGGCACTATTTTGTATTTGAAGAGACCCTGACGTATCCCTACAGTGGAAACCCTCAAAAAGTGACCCCATTTTGGAAACTACATCCCTCAAAGAATATATTAAGGGGTGTACCGTGCACTTTGACCCCATAAGCGTTTTACGGCATTTGGAAAGACTTGGCTATGAAAATGAAAAGTTTCATTCCTTCCAATAAAATGTTATTTAGCCCCAAATATTTCATTTTCACAAGGGGTAACAGGATAAAAAGCACCCCATAATGTCTTACCCATTTTCTCCTGAATATGGCAACATCCCATATGTAACCTCCTGTGGGGGCACATGACAGGACTCAGAAAGGAAGGAGCACCATATGGCCTTTGCAGTGCAGATTTTGATGGATTGGTTTATGGGTGCCATTGGTTTTTATTGCTTGAGTGATAGTCTTATGTGGGAATTATTTTTTTTGCGGAATGAGGTGACATTTTCATTGGTACCATTGTGGGATATATATGACTTTTTGATCACTCGATATTATGCATTTTGTATGGCGAGGTGACAAAAAATGACTGTTCTAGCATAGTGTTTATTTATTTTATTTCTACAGCGTTTAACTGACAGAATATATCATATGATAATTTTATAGCGAAGGCTGTTATGGACTTGGCAATACCTAATATGTCTATTATTTTTATTTTTGTTTTGTTTTACAATGTGAAATCATTTTTGAATACCATAAACTCTTGCTTTTGTGCCATATTTTTTTAATTATCTGATGATTGTCTTAGGTAGGGTCTAATTTTTTGCAGGATGAGGTGATAGTTTGATTGGTACCATTTTAGGGTACATACGACTTGTTGATCACTTGGTATTGCACTTTTTGTGAAGCAAGGTGACAAAAGGCACAGTTTGTATTTTAATTTTTTTAAAACGTTCAACTGACAGGGTATATCATGTGATATTTTTATTGAACAAGTTTTTACGGATGCAGCAATATCTAATATGTCTATAATTTTTTATTTTTTAAGTTTTTCATATTAAAGCATTTTTCAACAGAATAAAATCTTGTTTTCATGTTATTTTCTGAGCCATATTTTTTTTTATTTTCCCGGACGATTGTCTTATCTAGGGTCTCATTTTTTCCAGTATCAGACAATGGTTTCATTGGTACCATTTTGGGGTATATATGCCTTTTTGATCGCTTGGTATTACACTTTTTGTGAGGAAAGGTGACCAAAAAATGGCTGTTTTGGCACAGTTTTTTTTTTACGGTGTTTACCTGACGGGGTGGATCATGGGATATTTTTATAGAGCCGTTCGATACAGATGCAGCGATACCTAATATGTCTCATTTTCTATTTTTCCTATTTTTTTAATATTGGGAAAAGGACGCTTTTTTTTTACTTGAAACTTACTTAAATTTTTTATTACCCATATTTTCCGGCGGATAAGACCACTGGACATATTAGACGACCCCCTACTTTTACTGTTAAAATATGGGGTTTGGGCTATATTCGCTGTATAAGACTACCCCTCTTCCAACGCACACCAAATAAAAATTAACCCCTTAAGGCCCTATTTCATCTTAAGGACCAGGCCATTTTTTCAAAACCTGACCAATGTCACTTTATGTGGTGATAACTTTAAAACGCTTTTTCTTATCCAGGCCATTCTGAGAATGTTTTTTTGTCACATATTGTACCTAATGACAGTGGTAAAATGAAGTCAAAAAATTTCATTTTATTTATAAAAAAATACCAAATGTACCAAGCAATTTTCCAAGTTTCAATTTCTCTACTTCTATAATACATAGTAATGCCAAAAAATTTATTGATTTACATTCCCTATATATCTACTTAATGTATAGATCATTTTGGGAATGTCATTTAATTTTTTAGGGACGTTACAAGGCTTGGAAGTTTAGAAGCAAATCATGACATTTTTCAGAAATTTTCAAAAACTTACTTTTTAGGGACCAGTTCTGGTCTGAAGTCTCTTTGTGAGGCTTACATAATAGAAACCACCGAAAAATGACCTTATTCTACAAACTACACCCCTCAAGGTATTCAAAACTGATTTTACAAACATCATTAACCCTTTAGGTTTTCCAAAAGAGTTAATAGCAAATGGAGATAAAATTTCTGAATTTCGATTGTTTCAATTGTTTTGGAAAATTTTCCATTTTAATCCATTTTTTTCCAGTAACAAAGCTAGGGTTAACAGCCAAATAAAACTCAATATTTATTGCCCCAATTCTGTAGTTTGCAGAAGCACCCCATATGAGGTTGTAAACTGCTGTATGGCCAAATGGCAGGGAACAGAAGGAAAGAAACGCCATATGGTTTTTGGAAGGCGAATTTTGCTGGACTGGATTTTTGACACCATGTCCCGTTTGCAAACAAATAGCTGTTTTGGGACCGTTTTGTATTTTTTGTTATTTACATCGTTAAACTGACAGGTTAGATTGTGTGCTATTTCTATAGAGCAGGTTGTTATGGACGCAACAATTCAAAATATGACTACTTTTTGGGGGTTTTTGTTTCAGTTTTACATGATAAAGCATTTTTGAAAAAATGATTGTTTAGTATCTCCACACTCTGAAAGCCATAGTTTATTTTTTATTTTTTGGGCGATTGTCCTATGTAGGGGCTCATTTTTTGCGGGATGAGATGGCGGTTTGAATTGTACTATTTTGGGGTGCATATTACATTTTGATCGCTTGCTATTACACTTTTTGTAATGTAAGGTGACAAAAAAATGGCTTTTTTGACAACGTTTTTATTTTTTATGTTTACGGCGTTCACCTGAGGGGTTAGTTCATGTTTTTTTTTAATAGAGCAGGTCCTTACTGACGCGACAATACATAATATGTATACTTTTTTTTATTTATTTCGGTTTTACACAATAATATCCTTTTTGAAACAAAAAAAATAACATGTTTTAGTGTCTCCATAGTCTGAGAGCCATATTTTTTTCAGTTTTTAGGAAATTGTCTCAGGTTGGGTATAATTTTTGCAGGATGAGGTGACGGTAAATTGGCACTATTTGGATGGTCATATGACTTTTTGATCGCTTGCTATTACACATTTTGTGATGAAAGGTTCACTTGATGGGTAAGTCCATGTGATATTTATCGTGGAGATACCTAATATGTCTACTTTTTAGTTTTGTTTTTACATTTAACACTAAAAAACATTTTTGAAACAAAAAAATGTTTTAGTCTGAGAGCCATAGTTTTTTTATTTTGGGCTTATTTACACCATTTTTTTTTTATGGGTTTCACCTGAGGGGTTCGGTCATATGATATTTTTATAGAGCAGGTTTTTACGGACCGCGGGGATCAGAGATCGCGAAAAGCGCTGAAAACCGCAGGTCTGAATTGACCTGTAGTTTGCAGCAATCGCCGATACAGGGGGGTCACAGGACCCCCCTGGGAATTGTAACAAGGTACCTGCTGTATGATTTCAGCAGGTACCTTGTTCCGATCACTGCCGGCTGAGCAGCAGTAACATAGTAACATAGTATATAAGACCGAAAAAAGACATTTGTCCATCCAGTTCGGCCTGTTTCCTACAAGATCCAGAGGAAGGCAAAAAAACCCTGAGAGGCAGAAGCCAATTTTCCCCACTTAAAGGGAAAAAAATTCCTTCCCGACTCCAATCAGGCAATTAGAATAACTCCCTGGATCAACGACCCCTCTCTAGTAGCTGTAGCCTGTAATATTATTACACTCCAGAAATGAATCCATTCCCCTCTTGAATTCCTTTATTGTACTCATCATCACCACCTCCTCAGGCAGAGAGTTCCATAGTCTGACTGCTCTTACAGTGAAGAATCCTTTTCTATGTTTGTGTACAAACCTTCTTTCCTCCAGACGCAGAGGATGTCCTCTTGTCACAGTCACAGTCCTGGGGATAAATAGATGATGGGACAGTTCTCTGTACTGACCCCTGATATATTTATACATAGTTATTAGATCTCCCCTCAGTCGTCTTTTTTCTAAAGTGAATAACCCTAATTTTGATAACCTTTCAGGGTACTGTAGATCCCTCATTCCAGTTATTACTTTAGTTGCCCCCCTCTGAACCCTCTCCAGCTCTGCTATGTCTGTCTTGTTCACAGGAGCCCAGAACTGTACACTGTACTCCATGTGTGGTCTGACTAGTGATTTGTAAAGTGGTAGGACTATGTTCTCATCACGGGCATCTATGCCCCTTTTGATGCAACCCATTATCTTATTGGCCTTGGCAGTAGCTGCCTGACACTGGTTTGTGCAGCTTAATTTGCTGTTTATTAAAATTCCTAGATCCTTTTCCATGTCAGTGTTACCGAGTGTTTTACCATTTAATATGTACGGGTGACTTGCATTATTCCTTCCCATGTGCATAACTTTAAATTTGTCAGTGTTAAACCTCATCTGCCATTTCTCTGCCCAAGCCTCCAATCTATCCAGATCCCTCTGTAGCATAAAACTGTCCTCTTCAGTGTTAATTACTTTACACAGTTTAGTGTCATCTGCAAAAATTGATATTTTACTGTGCAGGCCTTCCACAAGATCATTAATAAATATATTGAAGAGAATAGGGCCCAATACTGACCCCTGAGGTACCCCACTAGTTACAGTGACCCAATCTGAGTATCTACCGTTAATAACCACCCTCTGTTTTCTGTCACTCAGCCAGTTACTTAACCACATACAGACATTTTCTCCCAGTCCGAGCATCCTCATTTTATATACTAACCTTTTATGAGGTACGGTGTCAAATGCTTTGGAGAAGTCCAGATATACGACATCTATTGATTCGCCGCTGTCAAGTCTAGAACTTACCTCCTCATAGAAGCTGATTAAATTCGTTTGGCATGACCGATCCCTCATGAAGCCATGCTGATATGGCGTTATTTGCTTATTTTCATTGAGATACAGTACTCCAAAATAGCATCTCTTAGAAACCCTTCAAACAGTTTACCAACAATAGATGTTAAACTTACCGGCCTATAATTTTCAGGCTCTGTTTTTGGACCCTTTTTGAATATTGGCGCCACATTTGCTATGCGCCAATCCTGTGGAACATTCCCTGTTATTATAGAGTCTGTAAATATCAGAAATAATGGTCTGGCTATGACATCACCTAATTCCCTTAGGATACGGGGGTGTATGCCTCCGGTCCTGGCGATTTGTCAATTTAATCTTTTTAAGTCGCTGTTGTACTTCTTCCTGGGTCAGAAAGGGCACTTTTAATGGGGGATTTACTTTTACATTCTGCATTTCATCTGACAGTTTATTTTCCTCAGTGAATATAGTGGAGAAAAAAATATTTAATAGTTTTGCTTTATCCTCGTCGCTCTCTGCAACACCCCCCTCATTGCTATGTAGAGGGCCGACTCCTTCAGATTTATATTTTTTAATATTTATATAATTGAAGAACATTTTAGGGTTAGTTTTACTCTCTTTGGCAATTAATCTCTCGGTCTCTAGTTTGGCAAATTTTATTAGTTTTTTACATATTCTGTTTTTTTCCTTATAGTTTATCAGTGCTTCCTGACTCCCCTCTTTTTTATATGCTTTCTTTTTGTCATTTATTGCCTTCTTTACGGTTCCATTTATCCACATTGGTTTCTTATTGTTCCTTAGCCTTTTATTCCTATAAGTTATGTACCTCTCACAATTAGATGTTACAATGCTTTTAAAAATCTCCCATTTTATGGTTGTATTTTTATTTTTGAGGACTTTGTCCCAGTTAGTTAGGCCTATGGTCTCGCTTAGTTGGCTGAATTTTGCTTTTTTGAAGTTTGGTATTTTTGTTCCTCCCTTTGGAAGGCTATAACTTTATGGTCACTATTTCCCAGGTGTCCCCCAACCTGCACATCTGATGTTCTATCAGGTCTATTGGTTAATACTAAGTCCAGTATGGCCGTCGCTCTAGTGGGGTCCTGAACCAGTTGGGAAAGGAAATTGTCTTTGGCTTTTGCCAAGAACCTGTTTCCTTTTTGGGATGTACAGCTTTCAGTTTCCCAGTCTATATCTGGGTAGTTGAAGTCCCCCATGATAACGACTTCATTATGATTTGCCGCCTCGTCTATCTCATTTAGTAATAGATTTTCTGTGGACTCTGGTATATTAGGTGGTTTATAATACACTCCTATTAGTATTTTATTATTGTTTTTTGCTCCATGTATTTCTACCCACAGTGACTCCACATGTTCATGTCCCTCAGAGATGTATTCTCGAATTACGGGATTTAGACATGACTTCACATAGAGGCAGACCCCTCCACCTCTCCGGTTTTGACGATCCTTTCTAAACAGATTATAACCTTTCATATTAACTGCCCAGTCATAGCTATCATCCAGCCATGTCTCAGTTATTCCCACTACGTCATAGTCCTCCTCACACATCACTAATTCCAGTTCACCAGTCTTGTTAGTCAGGCTTCTGGCATTAGTATACATACATTTGACAGGTTTATGTGTATTTTTTACCCTACATCTTTCATTCTGAGCTGTTCTAGTCCCCCCTTCCATTCCTCCCCCAGACACACTACCTCGCCCCTGGTCTCTATCTGCACTATCTTCCCCTCCTATAACGTAATTACCCTCCCCCCCAGTCCCTAGTTTAAACACTCCTCCAACCTTCTAGCCATCTTTCTCCCCAACACAGCTGCCCCTTCCCCATTGAGGTGCAGCCGGTCCCTACGATAGAGCCTGTAGCCAACAGAGAAGTCGGCCCAGTTCCTCAGGAACCCAAACCCCTCCTTCCTACACCAGTTCTTGAGCCACTTGTTAACCTCCCTAATCTCCCGCTGCCTTTCTTGTGTGGCTCGTGGTACAGGCAGTATTTCAGAAAATACTACTTTTGAGGTCCTTGCCCTAAGCTTTTGACCTAAATCCCTGAAATCATTTTTAAGGACTCTCCACCTTCCTCTAACTTTGTCATTGGTTCCGATATGGACCATGACCACTGGATCTTCTCCAGCCCATCCCAGAAATCTGTCAACCCGATCCGCGATGTGTCAAACTCTAGCGCCAGGAAGACAGTACACTGTTCGGCAATCACGATCTTTGTGACAGATCGCCCTATCTGTACCCCTAATAATTGAGTCTCCCACTACCAGCACCTGTCTGGCCTGCCCTGCTCTCCTGGTCCCCTGATCAGAAATACTCATGACGTACTGGTACATCACCGTTACCGGCATTGCTCCCGGTTAGCCAGAATCCTACTCCGCACTGATAAGGGGCAACACCCCGAAACAGCTGTCTGTGGATGGATAACTGGCTTAGGTTTTCCCCGTCACATGCTTAAAGCTTGTAAAAAAGCAGGATCTTGACATAGGGGCCACTTAATATGGTGATTTGGTGATCTCTGTAATGGAGACACCCCTTTGCTCGGTTCACCTTACTTTGAGGGATATCTGGCTTTCATTGTGTTGTAGACCCATAACTGGGGCTCCACATTTATTTTGCATATTACTGTTTCCCAGGGAGCTTTGCACTTCGGATTGCTGTGTTGAGACTCTTAAATGAGGCTCCACGGTGTTTTTTGTAGCTCGTCTCCCTGAGATCAGCTATTGGTGTGTTTGAGTAGTCTCCGAGGCATTGCTCCCGGTTAGCCAGAATCCTACTCTGCACTGATGATGAGCAACACCCCGAAACAGCTGTCTGTGGATGGATAACTGGCTTAGGTTTTCCCCGTCACATCCTTAAAGCTTGTAAAAAAGCAGGATCTTGACATGGGGGCCACTTAATATGGTGGATTTGGTGATCTCTGAAATGAAGACACTCCTTTGCTCGGTTTTTCTTCCTTTGAGGGATATCTGGCTTTCATTGTGTTGTAGACCCATAACTGGGGCTCCACATTTATTTTGCATATTCCTGTTTCCCAGGGAGCTTTGCACTTTGGATTGCTGTGTTGAGACTCTTAAATGAGGCTCTGCAGTGTTTTTTGTAGCTGGTCTCCCTGAGATCAGCTATTGGTGTGTTTGAGTAGTCTCTGAGGCATTGCTCCCGGTTAGCTAGAATCCTACTCCACACTGATGAGGGGGCATCACCCTGAAACAGCTGTCTGTGGATGGATAACTGGCTTAGGTTTTCCCCGTCACATCCTTAAAGCTTGTAAAAAAGCAGGATCTTGACATAGGGACCACTTAATATGGTGGATTTGGTGATCTCTGTAATGGAGACACCCTTTTGCTTGGTTTTCCTTCCTTTGAGGGATATCTGGCTTTTATTGAGTTGTAGACCCATAACTGGGGCTCCACATTTATTTTGCATATTCCTGTTTCCCAGGGAACTTTGCACTTCGGATTGCGGTGTTGAGACTCTTAAATGAGGCTCCGCTGTGTTTTTTGTAGCTGGTCTCCCTGAGATCAGCTATTGGTGTGTTTGTACCGGTACATCATGTTTCCTTAAGGATTCGGGAAACATGCCGTACCGGTATGTCATGTGTCCTGAATGGGTTAAACAGATGATCTGAGCATGAGAAAACCACTGAGAGCAGGGAGAGTGGGCTGCTTCAGAATTGACTGGCTGGGATGCAGCGAACGGTGGCTCAGCTAGAGGGCATCTGTCCCTGAAGCTGGAGAAGGACAGCTTCTTCAGTTTGGCTTGGAAGTAAAGAGGACCTTTCACTGGTCCAACAATTGTTAGATAATGATATATACCATATGTGTAGAGCGGCGCCCAGTGATATCAGTAAGTGCAGGGAGATCCCTCTACACATACATATCATTATCTAACAATCGCTGGACCAGTGAAAGGTCCTCTTAAGTTTCAGCACGCAGTATACCGGCGTATAAGACAAGCCCCGACTTTTGAGAATATTTTCATGTGTTAAAACGTAGTCTTATACGCTAGAAAATACAGTATGTAAAACAATATTTTTTTTTTACTTTTTCTTTACTTTATTTTTTGTAACAAATATTGGATTGATAGAACGCTAAAAACCAAAAATAATAAACAATTTTATTAGAGTCAATCAAATTTAAAGTTGGGGTGACGCCCTATACAAACATAAAAAATGGCTGCGTCTGCACGCTTCCAGCCCTGGATATAACTATGTTCACAGGGTTGATCACTGAAAGCCAGTGCTGCAGAACAGCTAGCCTCACGTGCAGACCTAACAGTGAGGTACTCAACAAAAAGTATGGCTAAAGCGCGCTTAATTAGCCACACCACTAGATGGTGCTGGATGCACAGCTGAGGAATATGGAGATTGTATATGCGGCACTGTGATGGCCGCAAAAGCGGCTCACAGAATGCTGACAGATAAAGGTATCTCCCCACTTTTGCGGCCATCACAGTGCTGAATGCTACATATGCAGAGCGCCGTCCCTCCAAACTAGGAGGAGATCGGCTTAGGCAGGTCGTCCTGTATGAATGTTGTCAAGTGCTGACTCTAAACCAAAGTCAATGAGCACTAACAGAGGGCGGCTGCCTGTGTGTGTTTGAATTGTCTTTGCATGCACGGGATACCACCGAGGGTTGCCTGGCTGTAATTCATCTTAGCAGCCTAGGACAATTCAATTTTGTTTTTTCAATGGTGCGTAGAGGCTCCTGATGAAATAGAGCACTATTGTTTGGTGCCCTATGGAAACGCGTTGAGCCGTTTTTCAATCATATATACTGAGGGATAGGTTATATACAATCTCCATATTCCTCAGCTGTGCATCCAGCACCATCTAGTGGTGTGGCTAATTAAGCACGCTTTAGCCATACTTTTTGTTGAGTACCTCACTGTTAGGTCTGCACGTGAGGCTAGCTGTTCTGCAGCACTGGCTTTCAGTGATCAACCCTGTGAACATAGTTATATCCAGGGCTGGAAGCGTGCAGACGCAGCTATTTTTTATGTTTGTATAGGGCGTCACCCCAACTTTAAATTTGATTTGATTTGATTAAAATTGACTCTAATAAAATTGTTTATTATTTTTGATTTTTAGCGTTCTATCAATCCAATATTTGTTATAAACACTCACAGAGAACACATACCTTATACACCTGTTTTCTAACTTTATTTTAAGTCCCACTGTGGGACTTCAACTTTTGGGGGTTTTATCCCATCTACAATGCATTATGATATATCTGTATTGTAATGCATTGGCTGTAAGTGTATTACATAGGGGGGCTGGGTCTCACATGCTGACATGGAAGGCAGCACAATGCCTATGGAAGGCATTGGGCTGCCTTCCCAACCATCGGGTCCCCGTCACCGCAGTGCGGGGACCCGATGGGAGCCAGAACACTAAACAGACATTGCAAGTGCTTTGGTCAATGCTGACCCCGGCCCAACTAGGGTTAATGCATCGTCATCAGTGTTTTCAACAATGCCGATGCATATAGCAGGGGCACGGCTAACGGGAACAGCTGGATCCCTGCTGCTAATCGACTACTGAAATGACTATTAAACAATTTGGATATTTTTGGAGGAATCAAATTTAGTCATTGGCCTTATTGCTAAAATCCTTGAGACTGGACTCTATGGTTTTTACAATTTTGGGACTGTGTTAAATGTGGGACTTGCTGGAGTAATGTTAAGGGGTTTATGAGATAGCCCAGCCACTCTACGCATACTACCACACCAGCCATTAAAAAAATGGAATGATCCAGGGAGAATTTTATAAACTGCTTTCCCAAAACTTACATCTATAAGTAGTATACTGGCTAAGAAGGATATGGAGGGGATGCAGTTACAGTACATTCTGAGGGAGAATCCACATTTTATAAGAACATTGGTGGGAAAGTTAGTCAAGGTACCCATTCAGATGAAGAAACTGTGAATGTTTCCACAGAAACTGTCAGAATAGCCAGGAGAAATCTGATTCTAATGCATCCCTTATTTTCCAGGACATCTTTACTGAGATTAAAAATTGTAATACAGTGATCAAAGATTTGTCTCTGCAAGTTGGGAATGTGAGTAAGATCCCAGGATTATTGTGCGTGGATATGCAAAAAAAAAAATAAAAACTGGTTAGAGGAGGTTGAAAATAGAGTGTCCAAAGCTGAAGATTCTCTAAAAGATATAATGAGCTACTACAAACGTATAATATCTGAGAATAAAGAGATTAAATATAAGTTGATAGATATGGAAAATTGGTCAGGAAGAGCTAATATAAACTTTGTGAGGTTTTCTGAAGGAGTGGGAGGGAAGAACATAATTAAATTGATGCAGGAATGGTTCATTGAAACAATGGGTCAAGACTTTCCCTCCACATTCTTTTTTATAGACTATTAATGAAGGCTCCAGCTCCTGGTTCTAGGTCCAGAACTATACTGGTGAAAATTGTATTATCTAAAGCAGGGATGCCCAACCTGCGGCCCTCCAGCTGTTGTAAAACTACAACTCCCACAATGCCCTGCTGTAGACTGATAGATGTAGGCTATCCAGGAATGCTGGGAGTTGTAGTTTTGCAACAGCTGGAGGGCCGCAGCTTGGGCATCCCTGATCTAAAGATAGGGATGACTTGTTAAGACTGCCAGAGGAAAGGAGAAAGCGGATTGTAATGGTAACCTTATTATGTTGTTCCCAGATTATTCTAAAGAGATGCAATTGGATTGTTGATGTTTCAAAAGTAACATAACATAGTTTGTAACATAGTTTGAAAAAAGGTTGAAACATAGTTTGAAAAATGGTTGAAAAAAGACTTCTGTCCATAAACTTCAGACTGTTATCCTGCAAGTTGATTCAACGAGTTCGGCCGAACTTAACAAAAAAGTTTGGGTTTGGGATCCGAACTTAACCCGAACCCCATTGAAGTCAATGGGGATCCGAATGTTTGGGCACTAAAATGGCCCTAAAAATGTAATGGAAAGGGCTAGAGGGCTGCAAAAGGCAGCAAAATGTGCTTAAGGGCACAGTTTGTCTGTAATGATGCCCCCGGCCGTGCTAAATACACGTTCAGACAATACACTGGCTGCAGGGCAGGCAAGTGTCTCCAAGGTATAAAGAGCAAGCTCAGGCCATGTGGACAATTTGGAGACCCATAAGTTGAGTGGGGCAGAACCATCAGTCAGTACGTTTAGGCGTGTGCACACGTACTGTTCCACCATTTTGTTCAAATGCTGCCTCCTGCTAAGATGTTACATATCAGCTGGTGGTGCCGATTGCTGTGGCGTGGTGACAAAGCTTTTCCACATGTTGGCCATGCTTGTGAGATGCTGGCCGTGACCCAGCTGCGTTGGCGACCTCTTCCTCCTCCGCCTCTGCCTTCGCCTTGTGCTTCCACTTGTCCCCCGATGTCAGCACAAGTTAAAATGTGGTCAACTCTGCAGTCGTTGTGCAAGCACTACAGCATGAAGTCGCTCATGTGTGCCAGGCTTAACAGAGGTAAGGATAAGCTGTCCTCTGTAGGTGGTGTATCGTCTGTGTCCTCTGTATACCCCCAGCCACGCTCCAGTGATGGCCATGAGCTGCGTTAGGTGCCACTCTGCTGTGAACCCGGTTCCCCCTCCTCGTCCTCCAGAACTGTGCCCTGGTTGGCCACATGTGCACCTGGCCTCTGCTGGCGCAGGAACTCACCCTCTGAGCCACTTCTGAATAACTGGCCTGAAACCCTGTGAAATGCCCCCTCTTCCTCCTGCTCTTCCTCCTGTTTCACATCCTCTTCCATCATTGCCCTAAGTGTTTTTTCAAGGAGACATAGAAGTGGTATTGAAACGCTAAGAACGGCATCATCGGCACTGAGCATGTTGGTTGAGTACTCGAAAACACTGCAAAAAGGCACACAGGTCTCGCATGGAGACCCACTCATTTATGGTGAAGTGGTGCTGTTCGGCAGAGCGACTGACTCGTTCGTGCTGCAGCTGAAACTCCACTATCGCCTGCTGCTGCTCGCACAGTCTCTCCAGCATATGCAAGGTGGAGTTCCACCGGGTGGGCACGTCGCATATGAGGCGATGAGCGGGAAGGCCAAAGTTGTAGACAGGCGAGCAGCAGGGTGAGAACGCCGAAATTGGGCACAGAGGACCCGCACTTTCTGCAGCAGCTCTGACATCTCTGGGTAGTTTTTAAGGAATTTCTGCACCACCAAATTCAGCACATGCGCTAGGCAAGGGATGTGCGTCAAACCGGCTAGTCCCAGAGCTGCTCTGAGATGTTGCCCATTATGGCACACCACCAGGCCAGGCTTGAGGCTCACTGGCAGCAACCACTCATCGGTCTGTTCTTCTATGCCCCTCCCCAGCTCATGTGCGGTGTGGGGTTTGTCACCCAAACACATGGGTTTTAAAACCGCCTGATTACGTTTACCCCAGGCTGTGCTGAAGTTGGTGGTGAAGGTCTTTCGGTGACCGGATGACGGATGAGGAGGTGGTAAAAGAGTAGGAGGAGGAAGTGGAGTAGGAGGCAACAGAAGGCAAAGAATAATGCCCTGCGGTGGTGGAAGGACATGCACCAAACCGCTATCCGCCTCGGCCCCAGCCGCCACTACATTTACCCAGTTAGGGAGATATAGCATCCCTGGCCGTACTTACTGGTCCATGTATCTGTGGTTATGTGGACCTTGCCACAGATGGCATTGCGCAGTGCACACTTGAATTTATCCTCCACTTGGTTATGCAGGGAAGGGACGGCTCATCTGAAAAAGTAGTGGCGGCTTGGAAAGACGTACTGTGGAACAGCCAAAGCCATCAGCTGTTTAAAACAGTCCGTCTCCACCAGATGGAATGACAGCATTTCAAAGGCCAGTAATTTTGAAATGCTGGCATTCACGACCAGGGATCGAGGGGGGGTAGGGGGGTATTTTCTCTTTCTCTCTAGTGTTTGGGAGATGGAGAGCTGAACGCTTGCTTGTGACATGGTGGAGATGCTTGGTGATGATGACAGAGGTGGTTTGCTGGGTGGCAGGTGCCACTGTGACTCCAGAGGTGGAAGAAGAGGCAGAGACAGCCGCAGAAGAGGAAGCAGGAGGAGCCTTAGACCTTTCTTGGTTTTTAGGTGTTTACTCCACTGCAGTTCGTGCTTTGCATGTAGATGCCTGGTCATGCAGGTTGTGTTCAGGTTTAGAATGTTTATGCCTTGCTTCAGGCTCTGATTGCACAACATGCAAACCACTCGTGTCTTGTCGTCAGGACATTGTCTAAAGAACTGCCATGCCATTGAACCCCTTGGAGCTGGCTTTGGTGTGCTAGGTCCCTGGGTGCGGTGGGCAGTAGCAGGCGTACTGTCTCGGGGACGGCCGCTCCGCTTTTGCAGCCTGCTCCCTCTTTTGCTGTGCTGTTGCCTCTATGCAACCACCTCCTCTTCCTCAGAACTGCACATTTCACTAGCATTACTTGAATCCTGTAGGGGGCCAGGACCTCCTCATCCTCCACATCATCTTCCACCCATTCTTGACCCCTGCCCTCCTCGTCGGTCTGCACACTGCAGAAAGCCGCAGCAGTTGGCACCTGTGTTTCATCATCATCAGAGACGTGCTGCAGTGGTATTCCCATCTCCTCATCCTGCAAAATAAGTGGTTGGGCATCAGTGCATTCACTGTCTTCCACTTCTGGGGCAGGGCTATGTGTATGGCCCGGGGAAACCCTGCCAGCAGAGTCATCAAAATGCATAAGAGTTTGCTGCATAACTTGGAGCTCAGGCTGCTTGGTTGATTTGCAAGGGGGTGAGGTGAAAGACTGATGGGCATGGGCTGCAGGTGCCAACTCTGAGCTTTCTGCAGAGGACTGGGTGTGAGATACTGTGAAGGAACTGGCATCACTGTCAGCAATCCAATATACTATAGCCTGTAGTTCTGGCCTCACAATCCGTAGAGCGGCATTTGGGCCTACCAAATAAAGCTGCAGGTTCTGTCACCTACTTGCACCTGAGGAAGGTGTTTGACTTGGACTTGTAGCTGGTGCAGAACGGCCACGTCCTCTCCCAGCAACAGGAGCTCCATCAACACCACCACGACCATGTCCACGTCCCTTATTTGATGTTCTCCTCATTTTTGGCTTTCACCCATCAAACAGATGATTTCTCCCAGGTGTCAATTTAACTGCCAAAAGTCAACAATCTATCTACCACAAAACCGTTGTTTTTGCAACCAACTATTTAAATGCGGAGTTCCACAGGTTACTTAAAATGACTGAAATACAGGGTAGGCCTCAGATCTGCTATGTAGCACAAAACCAGTGTTTATTGTAACAAACTACAGAAATGCAGTATGTCAGTCACCCCATTAATTATAAAACAGGTTTTTTAGCGTTGTATGGAAATGTGCTCTGTGGCACAACAGTACTGGTTTATTAACCCAACTACAGACATGCAGTTTTTCACAGTAAAATTTTAAAACAGTTTTTTCTGCGTTGTATGCAAATGTGTTCTGTGGCACAACAGTATGGGTTTAGTAACCCAACTAAAGAAATGCAGTATGTGACCCCAGAAATTTTAAAACTGTTTTTTCAGCGTTGTATGCAAACGTGCTCTGTGGTACAACAGTACGGGTTTATTTTTAATTTTTTAATTTTTTTATTATAATTTTTTATTTTTTCCAAAAAAAAGCCAAAGTATACAAAATACTTAAAAACACATTGCACCATTATAACACTGCACTTCAAAACATTTGCATTTTGTTTTTTATCTTTAAACCCCCACTCCTTCCCCCAAAAAAAAAACGTTTTCGCTGTTTCCACTGGATCCCCATCACAATCCAAATACCACCTAATTCCAATTACCCCAAATCTTTAACCAGGTTAATCTTCTCTTTTCTGAGCGAGTATAAATTCATATTCCTTTACCTTATCCACATACCCCTTCCATTTCTGGAGGGTAGGATATTTAACCGAGCCCCAGTACTTCACTTTCATGATCTTGGCCAGGGCAATCCCCCTAAACCAGAGTAATTGCTCCTTTTTTTGTTTATAAGTCTCCGGGAGGTTGCTTAGGATCACATATTCAATACAGGCATCGTATTTTTAGGGTGAGCTATTCTGTATTTTCCCAAATACTTTAAGCCAATATTCCCCAATTCCACCTCATTTGGATGTTTTTTTCCTGCTTCCCACTACATTGTAGCTACATTAAATGGTGGTATTAGAAAGTACAACTTGTCCCAAAAAAAACAAGCCCTTATGTGGATATGTGAATGGGAATGTTATAGGCTTAGGCACTAGATCAAAAAGAGAAAACTTTCTGCCAGGAAACACATCTATTAAAATAGAAAGTTCAAATATTTATGAGGCTATGTATGCAATGTGCTTTTCATTCTTGCTACTCCTCTAATACAAGAGGTGTTAGTATAATTATTCACAAGGGTATTAACATTCAAGTGAATCATGTCACATCTGACGAGGAGGGCAGATATGTATTCATGGACAGTGAAATGAACAATAAATCTTGGGTGATAGCTAATATCTATATCCAACCATCCTTTACACCAGGGGTGATATTTAAATTACAGGAATACATGCTAACCAGAAATAACTCTTCTTTAGTGGTGGTTGGAGATTTTAAAATGTTTGTAAATGAGACACTTGATAGGTGTATTGCTTCAGGTATGAATAACACACAGAGAAGAAGTAAGCTATCCTCTTTTTTAGAGGAGCTGGGATGGGAGAAAGTATGGAGGTTGCAAAACCCAACTAAGTTAATGTATTCTTGTTACTCAAAAACAAGTAATGTACTTTCACAGACAGATTTAGTGGTAGTAAATAAAAAGGCTAAACATATGATTAGGAAAGTTAGGTATGAGCACAGGGTAATTTCAGATCACTCCCTAGCATCAGTTACCCTTGGCGGAGTAGAACAATTTTTTTTTTTTTTCAGATAACTAATGGTTCTGCCTCACCACTGCTTGTATGGGAGGCAAGTAAGGCATATATAAGGGGTATACTTTTTTATTTTTTTGAAACATGAAATTTTATTGAGAAAAAAATAGATTATCCAAGGTTTAAATACAGTATATTTTTTGGAATATACAATTGTAGTAAGTAACTTTCAGTAAGAGGTAGGTAGTGGAGGAGACTAAAGTCTGTAAGGGGAGGAGGGGAGTGGAAGGGAGATAAGGGGAAGGGAGGAGATAAGGTAGGGGGGAGGAGGGGGAGGGAGGAAGGGGAGGTTAGGGGGAAGGGAGAAGAAGGGACAGAGGGTGCATAACAAAAGCAGTAATATTAACAAAATGGGGACATCGTTTGTAATTAGGTACAAATAACAATACAGTTACGAGTTGTATGGTGGTTTGTCTATTGATATAGACAGAAAGTGGTACAGAGAGAACATTTGTAGTAATAAGGGAGTGCGAAATAGTTGCAAACAAATTCTAATTTTGGATGAGGCTGATGCATTTAAAGAACTAACATGTTAGAATGGCTAGAATCTTTATGAAAAGGACTGGA
Organism: Bufotes viridis; assembly: GCA_033119425.1. Lineage (NCBI taxonomy): Eukaryota > Metazoa > Chordata > Amphibia > Anura > Bufonidae > Bufotes > Bufotes viridis. Next base: position 261,749,929 of record CM065589.1, read on the forward strand.
TAGCCAAACTTCCCAAGTTTTATAATTTTTTCTTTTGTATGAAGTGTCGAGGCAGCCATTTCTTCGTACCAACAATTATCTCTAAATTTGCGAATCATTTCTTTAACATTGGGTATGTACTCAGACATCCAATGATAAGCCAGTAATTGGCATGTTACAATGGAAAGGTGAACGAATACCGTTCTAGAATTATAAGGTAGATTTTCTACACCAATTAGTAGGAGGGCTGTCTCAGGAGAGGGTGGTACTTTCATACAGCATATTTTGTAGAAAATATGGAATACTTGAATCCATAGGGACTTGACAAGAGGGCAGTTCCACCAACAATATAAAAAGGTACCTTCAGCATTTTTACATCTCCAACAATCAGGTAAGATATCTGGAAAAATCTTATGTAACTTAATGGGGGTGTAATACCATCTGTAAAATAGTTTCTTAGATAACTCTATATGGCTAATACATCTAGATGCACTCGGTATTATTTTAAAAGAAGGAAGCCATTGTTTGTCTGATATGTTCAGTGTAAGATCGGTAGCCCAATGAAGTTTTATGTCTTTTAAAAGGTCCCCTGATGGAGATATAAGAATGCCGTAAAGTTTGGATATCCCTTTTGAATTTGAGGAATGTAGTGTGACCCATTTGGTAAATAGGTTAGAGGGGAGGTCTAAATTGAGTTTGTCAATTCGTCTTTGGGACGGTATTTTGTCTATAGCGTGTATTTGTAGATATTTGTAAAAGTCTTTAGTTGTTAATGGTATTCCTTTGTGAGTTCCTGAAAGGACTTGAGTGTGTTATTATGGAATAAATTGTCTATGATTGTCAAGCCCTTTCCCCTAGGTAGTAGTAGAGAGAAAGGGTATGGTGAGAAGTTGGCGTTTGTTGATGGTGTCCCATATATCTAGGATGGCTTTTATGGTGAGTAGTTTATATTGAGGATGAGAATTGAATAAATACATAGAAAGCAGAGTTTCCTTTAATGAGTGTTTATTGTGAAGATGGTTTTCTATTTGTGACCAAGCCCTGGTGTGGTCATCTTTCCAAAGGTAAAAGGGATAGGAAGGTTCCTAAAATAGTATAGTATTTTAGGTATTATGGTCATTTTTAGAACAGCGATTTTACCTAACTAGGATAGTCCCTGTGTTTTAAGAGTGCCTAAGGTATTTTCAATGTCACAAAGTAAGGGTTTATATTTGCAGGAATAAATATCTTTAGTATGAGATGTTAATTTAATCCCTAGATATGGGATAGAGTGTTTAAGGCTTCTTTCACACTACCGTTGTGAGGATCCAGCATGCACTTCCGTCCCGGAAATGCCTGCCGGATCCGTCACAATGCCAGTCTTCAAAATGCTTTCAGTGTTACCATGGCAGCCAGGACGCTAATAAAGTCCCGGCTGCCATGGAAAAGTAGCGGGGAGCCAGGGGAGCCAGCGCCTCTACGTCGCATGGATCACATGATCTATGCGAGGTAGGGGCGCTGTGACGTCATTGTGGAGAGCCCCGGGAGCCGCACGGACTGTAAGTAGCTTCTCCCCTGGTTCCCCACTACTATTCCATGGCAGCCGGGACTTTAGTAGCGTCCTGGCTGTCATGGTTACCATTCAGAAAACTAAACGACGGATGCCGCGAAACGACGTTTAGCTTAAAGCCGGATCCGGATTAATGCTTTTCAATGGGCATTAATCCGGATCCGTCCTTGCGGCATGCCTTCAGGATTTTTGGCCGGAGGAAAATCCGCAGCATGCTGCGGATTTTTGCTACGGTCAATAAACGTCCCAGTACTGAACTGAAGACATCCTGATGCATCCTGAGCGGATTTTTCTCCATTTATGATGCATTGAGATAATCCTGATCAGTATCTTTCCGTCCTAGAGCCAAGAGGACGGAATTCTAGGACGGAAAGCAAAAACGATAGTGTGAAAGAGGCCTAACCAATTTAAATTGGAAAGATTGTTTAAGGGTTTTGACTGTTTTTTGTGGGATGCTAAGATTGAGAATTTGAGATTTAGATGTATTTATTTTTTAATAATAAGCATCTGAAAATCTCATTAGGATTTTATAAGTGCTATGTAAGGATTTTAAAGGGTTTGGTCATTAAAATTAGGACATCGTCCGAGAAAAGGTCTATTCGGTGGTCTTTAATTAATATTGGAATGCCAGAGATGTTGAAAGAGAATCGTACGTGAATAGCTAGCGGTTCCATTATTAGGGCGAAAATTGGCGGGGATAGGGGGCAGTCCCGTCTTGTACCATTGGTTGTGTTTGTGATTTGAACCCCGAGGAATATACGTAGGCTTGAGAGTTAGAATACAATTTTAATAAAGCAGACAGGAAGGGGCCAGTAAATCCAAATCCATACTTTTTAAATATGTACAGTATGTATTAAAGAAAAAAAAATAACAAGTAGGGAATCAATTAAGGGTATTAGCTAACTAGTTAGGAATAAAAGAACAAGAATACACACAGCACTCACAGAATAGAATGAGCGATAAGACATGGCCATTTATTTGGGAAACATTAAAGGATATGGAATTTGGGGCAAGCTTTATTTCATGGATAAAGCTCTTGTATACAGAAGTCACCTCTAAAGTGTTAATAAATTGTAAGTAGAGTTGAGCTAACACCTGGATGTTCGGGTTCGAGAAGTTCGGCCGAACTTCACGAAAATGTTCGGGATCCGAACTCGATCCGAACTTCACCCCGAAACCGAACCCCATTGAAGTCAATGGGGACCCGAACTTTTGGGCCCTAAAAAGGCTGTAAAATAGCCCAGGAAAGGGCTAGAGGGCTGCAAAAGGCAGCAAAATGTAGGTAAATCCCCTGCAAACAAATGTGGATAGGGAAATGACTTCAAATAAAATAAAATAAATAAAAATTAACCAATATCAATTGGCAACTTAGAGGAGGAGGAGGTGGAATAGGAGGTTGGGGTGGGAATGCTATGGGAGTTGAGGTTCTCATCACAGCCAAAAAGGATTCATGTCTGCCTGCAGTGCCACAGGCCTCATTCACAGACTCAGGGCCATAGCACCCGCAAAGAGGAGAGCGGTCCCGTAACAGCAACACAGGCCTCAGATCAACCTGCAATGGAACAGGCCATTATCATTTATGTAGGCCCCTGACACCCAGACAGAGGAGAGGTCATTTGGCAGTAAAGAGAGTTTAATGTCTCTCACCAAGACAGCAAGCAAGAAAATTAAATATAGGCCCCTGACACCCAGACAATGGGGCGGTCATTAGACAGTAAAACGAGTTAAATGTCTGCCAGCAAGACAGCAAGCAATTACGTGAAATTTAGGCCCCTGACACCCACACAATGGGGCGGTCATTAGACAGCAAAAAGAGTTAAATGTCTGCCACCAAGACAGCAAATGATTAAACGACATATAGGCCCCTGACACCCAGACAATGGGGCGGTCATTAGACAGTAAAAAGTGTTAAATGTCTGCCACCAAGACAGCAAGCAAGTACGTGAAATTTAGGCCCCTGACACCCAGACAATGGGGCTGTAATTAGACAGTAAAAAGAGTTTAATATCTCCCACCAAGACAGCAAATGATTAAACGACATATAGGCCCCTGACACCCAGACAATGGGGCGGTCATTAGACAGTAAAAAGAGTTACATTTCTGCCACCAAGACAGCAAGCAAGTACGTGAAATTTAGGCCCCTGACACCCAGACAATGGGGCAGTTATTAGACAGTAAAAAGAGTTTAATATCTCCCACCAAGACAGCAAATGATTAAACGACATATGAGCCCCTGACACCCAGACAATGGGGTGGTCATTAGACAGTAAAAAGAGTTAAATGTATGCCACCAAGACAGCAAGCAAGTAAGTGAAAGTTAGGCCCCTGACACCCAGACAGAAAAGAGAGGTCCCATAGCAGCAAAAGAGGCATTATGTCACCCACCAATGGAGATGGCCACTTTTAGTTATTTAGGCCACAGCACCCAGACAGAGGAGAGAGGTCCCAAAGCAGAGAATCAGGCTTCATGTCACCCACCAATGGAGAAGACCACTTTCAGATATTTATGCCCCTGGAACCCAGACGGAGGAGAGGTTCATTCAACTTTGGGTTGACCCGCAAAATAATGGTAAAATTAAACAAAGAGGATTCAATAAAGAAGTGCCCTGGAGTACAAGAATATATGGTTAAGGGGAGGTAGTTATAAATGTCTATTCTGCACAAGGGATGGACAGGTCCTGTGGGATCCATGCCTGGTTAATTTTTATTAACGTCAGCTTGTCCACGTTGGCTGTGGACAGGCGGCTGCGTTTGTCAGTAATGACGCCACCTGCCGTGCTGAATACACGTTCAGACAAAATGCTGGCCGCTGCATAAAAGGCTAGCTCTGGCCACGTGGACAATTTGGGGACCCAGAAGTTGAATGGGGCCGAACCATCAGTCAGTATGTGGAGGGGTGTGCACACGTACTGTTCCACCATGTTAGTGAAATGCTGCCTCCTGCTAACACGTTCCGTATCAGGTGGTGGTGCAGCTAGCTGTGGCGTGGTGACAAAACTTTTCCACATCTCTGCCATGCTAACCCTGCCCTCACAGGAGCTTGCCGTGACACAGCTGCGTTGGCGACCTCTCGCTCCTCCTCTGCCTTCGCCTTGGGCTTCCACTTGTTCCCCTGTGACATTTGGGAATGCTCTCAGTAACGCGTCTGCCAACCTGTGCTTGTACTCGCGCATCTTCCTATCACGCTCCAGTGCAGAAAGTAAGGTGGGCACATTGTCTTTGGGATCCAGCAAGGTGGCAACTCAGTAGTCCGCACATGTTAAAATGTGGGCAACTCTGCTGTCATTGCGCAGGCACTGCAGCATGTAGTCGCTCATGTGTGCCAGGCTGCCAAGAGGTAAGGACAAGCTGTCCTCTGTGGGAGGCATATTGTCATCGTCCTCCGTTTCCCCCTCAGCGACGCACCAGTGATGTCTTCCTCATTGTTACCGTTCACCATAATAAGAAAAAAATTATTTGGCCCAATGTATTGAATTCAAATTCAGGCCTTTATTTACAGGCACCTAACACTATCTGGCTATCTATTTATGTACCATATTACACTAATCCAGGCACAGCAGTAACCACAGATTTAGGGAAATATCAATTATAGGCCTAGTATTTAGGCCCTGGATGAAAGGTATCCTTCTAATGACAGATTTTCAATTGGGGATGCAGAGTAGCGTGTGAAAAAATATATAGGATTATGCTTTCAGCACTTGTATTTTATCACTTTGTGCAATATACCCTTTAACGGAAAGAAATACACTTAGAGATGCAAAACAGTGTGTGCAATTGTAGAGGATTATGTTGTATTTAAACACTTACTGTAATATACCCTTTAACGGAAAGAAATAGACTTGGAGATGCACGCTGAGTCTAATATACCCTTTTACGGACAGATTTACACTTGGCCTGCAACAGCTGGAACACCAGATTTAGGGTATTGCTATTTTGGCAATTGAATTTCACCCCAGAACAAAATATATCCTTTGACGGATACTATTAAACTACTTGTCCAGCCACAGCTAGAACACCAGATTTACTGTATTTCTATTTTTGCAACTGAATTTCACCCCAGAAAATAATATATCCTTTGAAGGACACTATGAAACTTGTCCAGTCACAGCTGGAACACCAGATTTACAGTATTTCTATTTTTGCAACTGAATTTCACCGCAGAAAATAATATATCCTTTGACGGACACTATGAAACTTGTTCAGTCACAGCTGGAACAGCAGATTTACGGTATTGCTATTTTGGTAATTGAATTTCAACCCAGAACAAAATATATCCTTTGACTGATACTATGAAACTTGTTCAGTCACAGCTGGAACACCAGATTTACTGTATTTCTATTTTTGCAACTGAATTTCACCCCAGAAAATAATATATCCTTTGACGGACACTATGAAACTCTTCCAGTCACAGCTGGAACACCAGATTTACGGTATTTCTATTTTTGCAACTGAATTTCACGCCAGAAAATAATATATCCTATGACGGACACTATGAAACTTTTCCAGTCACAGCTGGAACACCAGATTTATGGTATTGCTATTTTGGTAATTGAATTTCAACACAGAACAAAAGCTATACTTTTACGGATACTATGAAACTTGCCCAGCCACAGCTTAAACCACTGATTTAGGGTATTGCTATTTTGGAAATTGAATTTCACCCCCAAAAAAAATATATATTCTTTGCCAGACAGTAATACACTTGGCTAGCCACAGCTGGAACACCATATTTAGGGAATTGCTATTTTTTTAAGTGAATTTCACCTCTCAATAAAATATAAAAAATTCTATCCTGAGTTTCTAGGGGTGACAATAAGCACAGCCAAGCCCCTGATGTATGATATAGCAAAAAAATAAATAAAAAACCCTACTATTGATGGATTAATGGACTTGGTGACAGCTTGTGCTGGCACACCACAAGACACAAAATGGCCACGATCACCCCAAAAAAAAGTGACAGAAAAATTCTCTGGGCAGCCTGAAAACAGTGAGCAATTAACTAGCAGAAGTTGAATGATTCTCGGCTGTAGATTGATCACTTCATTAAGTGTTTTTGCTGAGTTAATCCCTGCCTAAACTCGCCCTAACAGCAGCTGCATCCTATCCCTACACTAATCAGAGCAGGGTAACCTGCGGCGCGACGTGACTCCAGATTAAATAGAGGCTGGGTCACATGCTGCACTTGGCCAATCACAGCCATGCCAATAGTAGGCATGGCTGTGATGGCCTCTTGGGGCAAGTAGTATGTCGCTTGTTGATTGGCTGCTTTGCAGGCTTTCAAAATGCGCCATAGAAATTGCCGAACAGCGAACCCGAACTTTTACGTAAATGTTCGGGTTCGGGTCCGTGTCACAACACCCCAAAATTCGGTACAAACTATACAGTTCGGGTTCGCTCATCCCTAATGGTAAGCTATCAGATTAATTTATAGTTTCTAGAGAGGCTAGGCAGGGGTGTCCCCTTTCTCCTTTACTGTTTGCTATGTAGTTGGAACTATTGGCAGCAATTATAAGACAGGATATCAGAATATTGGGTTTTCAATATGAGAAAATAGAACTAAAAATATAACTCTATACAGATATTCTGTTATTATTTATTGGTAGGCATGAATCATTAAATAGGGTTTTTGAAGTGTTTAAGGAGTATGGTAAAAAGTCAGGGCTGTCAATTAATTGGAAGAAATAGGCGCACATACGATTGGATGATTTAGGAAATTGCAAACCGGGAACGTTAATAGGTTAAAAATAACTTTAACTTTAACCTTCTGATATAATTGAATTCAATGTTCTGCCTTTAGTAAGTAAAATACGAGGAAAAGCAGCTATATGAAAAAGACTTGCCTTATCAATGGCTGGTAGGATTGCACTTATTAAAATGTGTATATTACCATTGGTTAATTATGTTCTTCTAAACTCCCCGATCGAAATTCCTAAGAGAATAATAAGACGAATGCCTAACCACCATCAAGAACGTATCAATAGGTGTGTTGTGTGTTGTTATTTAATGGAGGGTATTGCTTAGAGGGCAACCTAAAATCTACAAACAGGCCCTCACCCATTTGACCCTCTTCAAACAGATCCACAATTGTTTGTAGATCCTCAAGATTGACTCTTAACACCTGACATTTAAGTTTGTAGTCAATGGTGAAAAATGTCTTCCATTTAACTTCTTCAAGTCCTTAACCCATATAAAGGGGTCATAATTCCAAAGGGGGACAAACAACAACCCCTTTTTAAGTACACTCTTCTTTGTAGGGGTGAGGGTATGGATAGACATATTGATGATTTGAAATTCATCACTGTAGTTGGATTCAATTGTGATTTTGGAGTTTGCAATCCGAGGTTAGGGTATTTCCCTAAAAAAAAAAAACTACCATCCCTTCTTCCATGAGTCTGTCTGCATGGGGAGCAATCAATCCAAACTCAGTAAATCAGTTTAAAATGTCTAAAACATTTTCCTACAAAGACTGGAGAAATACATAAATTCAATCTCTAAATCCCTACTAGCTGTCTGATAGCGTAAGTATGAGGCCAGGCAGATTCACTATACAGCTAGCAACCGCTCGACTGACATGACTCGAGACATGGTGCATGGATGAGCTAGGGGAGTGAGCCAACTGCGGTTTGATCCAAGATGGTGACAATCCTGTGAATGTTGCTGTGCTGAGAACAAACACACTCAATGACCTGCACACTTGTCCTACACTACGTCAGTGGCTGTCAAATAACATTCATGCAACAACACACACCGCGTCCTATAATCAAATGATGTTATGCCTTGGCTGACAAGCTATGCAAACTCAGCTGGCCTCATCTAATGCTGCAGTACTCAAGAAGGTGTCCTACCACAGAACTACCTAAAAACTGCATTAGGGTGACCAACAATTGGTAAAAACTGCAACTACCCCCGACAAGTTTTGCAAGATCTCTGGCTTCTTCAGGGGTTTAGGGCAGAACTCGGAATATTGTCCGCAAAGAAAACGGAACAGACACAGAATGAAAATACGTTAGTGTGCATGAGGCCTAACTGAGAGCCCGTGGAACTACAAGATACAGCCAACTACCATATCTCCACAACACATCTACAAAGTCTAATTTTCCCCTCAGTGCCTGCCGGCAAATGACAACACCGCTGGGAAATGTTTCAATTAACTTGCATTGAGACCACTAGTTGTGGGATTGTGTTTATTTTCTATCTTACTAACTTTTTTGGATTGGGCAATTGGAACTATTAACATCAAAAGTCCTGTACCAGAACTTATTTGAACTAATGGCACATCAGATATAACATTCAGCCCAAATAATTTTATGTTTCTTTGACAACTGATTTGAATGTGTTTTTTTAGGGATTTCCTATATGTGACAGATCTGTCTTTGGTAACTACAGTATATGAATGTTTTTTTGCTGCAGGTCCCGCAGCTGATTTTACCTTAAGCAATTACCTGAACTGGTTTTCGGCAGCTATGTATTTGCTGTTATTTTATATTTTTATTTTTCAGTTTTTACACAAACCTATTATAATTTGATCAATTTATGCATGGTGTTTGCAGACTTTATTTATAAAATTTTAATTTATTTACTTTACATTTCAGGTATTTATTGCCTTAAGAACCTTAATTTCCAGCCTTTAAAAAAAAAAAAAAAAAAAGATCCCATAGTAAAGGCTAATTAGGCAATGTCATCTTTTACCATGCAAGCTTAAATGTTAGCATTCCACTTCAACTGCAATGTCACCATTGAGTCAGTTGTAAAGTCAAAACATGGTGTTACAAATGTGATACAGTAAAATACTAACCTAAAATAGTAAACGGTCAGAAAGCTTTTTATCAATTTTAAATAACATTTCTAGCAGGGACACTGAGAATCACATTGATTCCCTTGCTGATGGTTCTATTGACTTGATCTGTCATAGGCTGCTCAGTGTAGTGTGCTGTGAAGCATGTTTTAAATTCTTTCATCTCAGGTGCTATATATTATTTAAAAATGTCAAGACAGTATTGCTTAAGCTAGAATTTAAATGATTTATACTGGATTTAAAACATGTACAATCCGTTGGCCTACTAAGATTTCCTTAATTATGTATTTTATACCTTTAAAATATTTTGAAAAAAATATTATTTTATGAAGTTTCACAATAGATATATGCCCTATATATAAGTAAACGCAAGTTATAAGTGGAGATTAGGAATCTCAAATTTTAACTAAGGGCATCAGATTTTTCCAGTGTTCTCCAGCGGATCTATATGTTTTGTATATCTAAAAAAAATAATGCATTTTAAAAGCGTATTATATCGGACAATAAAACAGCAAGCAGAACGCTGAGTTCAACTAACCTTTCCTCCAATGTAAAAATAATAGATCAAGGTGTGCAATGCTCATATGCCACAAGTATCTATATCGATAATAGCTTGTGTTCTCAAAAATGCCAAAACAGATTTGGCTTTCATACACAAATATGACAAAAAATATATAGTGCACGCCTCAAACAGCTATGACACTTCCAAACTATTTTTTTTTGCGTGTGTGTAAAAATACTTTTTTATTGAAAAATGTATTTCATACAATACCAAAATACAGTATAGTAATATTACGACTATTGACCCACCCCCACACACCACCCCCTTAAACCAGCAGTCAACAACACAGAAGAGGTGAAAATATTTTCTTAATGCATTTCTTTATTCAGTCCAAATTGTACCTTTGATCCAGACTCTCCATTCTCTTTTGAAATATTGTATTTTATTTTATACATACAATTTGATAGCTTTATTAGAGTATTGAATCCCAAAAAACTTAGAAGGGGGTTCCCTTAAAATCCTTTTCAGTGCTATAGCATTTCTTGCAAAAAAATAAATAGTTTTGAGATAGTTTATATATTATTATTATATTATTCTCTTTAATTTTCTCCTGAGAGCTTAACGCTAGAGTTGAGCAAACCCGAACTGTATAGTTCGGGTTCGTACCGAATTTTGGGGTGTTCAGGACACGGACCCGGACCCGAACATTTTCAAAAAAGTTTGGGTCCGGGTCCGTTGTTCGGCGATTTCTTCCCGCTTTCTGAAGGGCTGCACAGTAGCCAATCAGCTAGTGTTTTACTTCTTGCCCTAAGAAGCCATCACAGCCATGCCTACTAATGGCATGGCTGTGATTGGCCAAGTGCAGCATGTGACCCAGCCTCTATTTATTTAATATAGTTTATATATTATTATTATATTATTCTCTTTAATTTTCTCCTGAGAGCTTAACGCTAGAGTTGAGCAAACCCAAACTGTATAGTTCGGGTTCGTACCGAATTTTGGGGTGTTCGGGACACAGACCCGAACATTTTCAAAAAAGTTTGGGTCCGGGTCCGTTGTTCGGCGATTTCTTCCCGCTTTCTGAAGGGCTGCCCAGCAGCCAATCAGCTAGCGTTTTACTTCTTGCCCTAAGAAGCCATCACAGCCATGCCTTCTAATGACATGTCTGTGATTGGCCAAGTGCAGCATGTGACCCAGCCTCTATTTAAGCTGGAGTCACGTAGCACCGCCCGTCACTCTGCTCTGATTAGTGTAGGGATAGGATGCAGCGGCTGTGAGGGCGAGATTAGGCAGGGAAGACTCAGCAAAACCACTTAATGAAGTGATCGATCTACAGCTGTGAATCATTCAACTTCTGTTAGTTCAGTGCTCACTGGTTATCATGTCCAAGATGTGGAAAAGTTTTGTCACAGCGCCATAGCTAACTGCACCAATAGCTGATAGGGAACGTGTTAGCAGGAGGCAGCATTTCAACAACATGGTTGAACAGTACGTGTGCACACGCCTCCATGTACTGACTGATAGTCCGGCCCCATTCAACTTCTGGGTCATCAAATTGTCCACATGGTCAGAGCTAGCCTTTTATGCCTTGGATTTTCTGGCCTGCCCTGTGGCCAGTGTATTGTCTAAAGGTGTATTTAGCACAGCAGGAGGCGTCATTACTGACAAACGCAGCCACCTGTCAACAGCCAACGTGGACAAGATGACGTTAATAAAAATGAACCAGGCATGGATCCCACAGGACCTGTCCATTCCTTCTGCAGAATAGACATGTATAACTGCCTTTCCCTCAACCATACATTCTTGTACTCCAGGGCACTTCTTTATTGAATCCTCTTTTTTTTTTTATTGTACCATTATTTTGGGGACAACACCAAGTTGAATGAACTTCTCCTCTGTCTGGGTGCCAGAGGCCTACATTTTAGCTAATCGCCTGCTGCTTGGGTGCGTGACATTAACCTCTTTTTGCTGTCAAATGACCTCTCCTCTGTCTGGGTGTTAGGGGCCTAAATAACTGAAAGTGGTCTGTTCCATTGGGGGGTAACATGATGTCTGTTTTGCTGCTATAGGACCTCTCTCCTCTGTCTGGGTGCTGGGGCTTAAATTACTGAAAGTGGCCTGTTGCATTGGTGGGTAACATGATGCCTGTTTTTCTGCTATGGGACCTTTCTCCTCTGTCTGGGTGCTGGGGCCTAAATAACTGAAAGTGGCCTGTTCCATTGGGGGGTAACATGATGCATATTTTGCTGCTATAGGCCCTCTCTCCTGTGTGTGGGTACTGGGGCTTAAACTACTTAAAATGGCCTGTTCCAATGGTGGGTAACATGATGCCTCTTTTGCTGCTATGGAACCTTTCTCCTTTGTCTGGGTGCCAGGGTCCTAAATTTCAGATAATTGCCTGTTGCTTTGGTGAGTGACACTATCCTTTTTTGATGTCAAATGACCTCTACTCTGTCTGGGTGACAGGGGACTATATTTCGTTTAATTGCTTGCTGTCTTGGTGGGAGACATTTAACTCTTTTTAATGTCAAATGACTGCCCCATTGTGTGGGTGTCAGGGGCCAATATGTCGTTTAATCATTTGTTGTCTTGGTGGGAGATATTAAACTCTTTTTACTGTCAAATGACCGCCCCATTGTGTGGGTGCCAGGGGCCTATATTTCATTTACTTGCTTGCTGTCTTGGTGGGAGACATTTAACTATTTTTACTGTCAAATGACTGCCCCATTGTGTGGGTGTCAGAGACCTATATTTTGTTTACTTGCTTGCTGTCTTGATGGGAGACAATTAACTATTTTTACTGTCAAATGACTGCCCCATTGTGTGGGTTTCAGGGGCATATATGTCGTTTAATCATTTGTTGTCTTGGTGGGAGAGATTAAACTCTTTTTACTGTCAAATGACTGCTCCATTGTGTTGGTGTCTGGGGCCTATATGTCGTTTAATCATTTGTTGCTTTGTTGGGTAACATTTTCCTCTTTATACTGTCAAATGACCTCTACATTGTCTGGTTGTCGGGGGCCTATATTTCGTTTCATCGCTTGCTGTATTGGTGGGAGACATTAAACTCTTTTTACTGTCAAATGACCGCCCCATTGTGTAGTTGTCAGGGGCCTATATTTCGTTTAATTACTTACTGTTTTGGTGGGAGACATTAAACTCTTTTAACTGTCAAATGACCTCTCCTCTGTCTGGGTTTTAGGGGCCTACATAAATGATAATGGCCTGTTCCATGGCAGGTTGACCTAAGGCCTGTGTTGTTGTTACGGGACCGGTCTCCTCTTTGCGGGTGCCATGGTCCTCCTGAATTAGTAAATGAGGCCTGTGGCACTGCTGGGTGAAATCAATACTGATTTGGCATGATTGTAACTCTCCTCTTTGTGGGTGCCATGGGTATGAATCTGTGAATGAGGCCTGTGGCATTGCTGGGTGAAATCAATACTGTCTTGGCGTGATTTTAACTATCCTCTTTGTGGGTCCCGTGGGCTTGAATGTTTGATTAAGGCCTGTGGCCTTGCAGGCAGACATGATTCCTTCTTGGCTGTGATGACAACTTCAACTCCCATGTATAGTTGCCATTGGCCTGAGTCTGTGAGTGAGGCCTGTGACACTGCTGGCAGACATGAATCCTTCTTGGCTGTGATGTGAACTTCAACTCCCATGTATGGTTGCCATGGCCCTGAGTCTGTGAATGAGGCCTGTTGCACTGCAGGCAGACATGAATCCTTTTTGGCTGTGATGAGAACTTCAACTCCCATAGCATTCCCAACTGACGCCACTCCAACCTCCTATTCCACCTCCTCCTCCAAGTTGACAATTTATTTATTTTATTTTAAGTCATTTCCCTATCCACATTTGTTTGCAGGGGATTAACCTACATTGTGCTGCCTTTTGCAGCCCTCTAGCCCTTTCCTGGGCTATTTTACAGCCTTTTTAGTGCCCAAAAGTTTGGGTCCCCATTGACTTCAATGGGGTTCGGGGTCAAGATTGGGTCGAGTTCAGATCCCGAACCTGAACATTTTCGTGAAGTTCGGCAGAACTTCTCAAACCCGAACATCCAGGTGTTCGCTCAACTCTACTTAACGCTCCTAAAATACATACTGTTGGGGAGCAATCAATCCAAACTCAGTAAATCAGTTTAATAATGTCTAAAACATTTTCCTACAAAGATGGGAGAAATACATAAATTCCTAATGTACAAAATCCCCTCTCAGTTGGGATATGTCACTTTTTCTTATGTGAAACTTGTCTTTTAACATCTTTTAACAGCTGTAATATACAATCTGTGTATAATAAAACAATGTGAGATCCATGTTACAGAGCTTTATGCGATTCTTGAAATATATCTCAATATATGTAATCATTTTTTGCTGCTAAAATTCCCAATTAGGAATGAGCGAACCCGAACTGTATAGTTCGGGTTCGTACCGAATTTTGGGGTGTTCGGGACACGGACCCGAACATTTTCAAAAAAGTTCGGGTTCGGGTCCGTTGTTCGTCGATTTCTTCCCGCTTTCTGAAGGGCTGCACACAAGCCAATCAGCTAGTGTTTTACTTCTTGCCCTAAAAAGCCATCTTTGCCATGCCTACTAATGGCATGGCTGTGATTGGCCAAGTGCAGCATGTGACCCAGCCTCTATTTAAGATGCAGTCACTTAGCGCCGCACGTCACACTGCTCTGATTAGTTTAGGGAGAGGACGCTGCTTCTGTGAGGGTGAGATTAGGCAGGGAAAAGTCAGCAAAAACAACTAATGAAGTGATCGATCTACAGCAGTGAATCATTCAACTTCTGCTAGTTAATTGCTCACAGGTTTTTAGGCTGCACAGAGCGTTTTTCTGTCACTTTGATTGGCGGCCATTTTGTGTCTTGTGATGCACCAGCACAAGCTGCCACCAAGTCCATCAATCCATCAATACTAGTTTTTTTTTTTTTTTTTGCTATATCCTACATCAGGGGCTTGGCTGTGCTTATTGTCACCCCTAGAAACTCAGGATAGAAATTTCCATATTTTATTAAGGGGTTAAATTCAATTGCCAAAATAGCAATCCTTTACATCTGGTGTCCCAGCAATGGCTGGAAAAGTTTAATAGTGTCCATCAAAGGATATATTTTGTTCTGGGGTGAAATTCAATAGCCAAAATAGCGAAAAATCTGGTGTCCCAGCAGTGGCTGGCCAAATTAAATAGTGTCCGGCAAAGGATAGATAATTTTCTGGGGTGAAATTCAATTGCCAAAATAGCAATACCGTAAATCTTGTGTTCCAGCTGTGACTGGACAAGTTTCATAGTGTCTGTCATAGGATATATTATTTTCTGCTGTGAAATTCAGTTGCAAAAATAGAAATACCGTAAATCTGGTGTTTCAGCAGTGGCTGGACAAGTTTAATAGTGTGATATATTTTGTTTATGGAGTGAAATTCAATTGCCAAAATAGCAATACTATAAATCAGTGGTTTCAGCTGTGGCTGGCCAAGTTTAATAGAGTCCGTCACAGGATAGATTTTGTTCTGAGGTGAAATGTAATTGCCAAAATAGCTATACCCTTAATCAGGTGTTCCAGCTGTGACTGGACAATTTCCCTAGTGTCCGTCAAAGGATATATTATTTTCTGGGGTGAAAGTCAGTAGCAAAAATAGAAATACAGTAAATCTTGTGTTCCAGCTGTTGCAGGCCTAGTTTAAATCTGTCCGTAAAAGGGTATTTTTTTTATGGGGTGAAATTTAATTGCCAAAATAGGAATACCCTGAATCTGGTGTTCCAGCTGTTGCAGGCCTAGTTTAAATCTGTCCGTAAAAGGGTATATTTTTTTCTGGGGTGAAATTTAATTGCCAAAATAGCAATACCCTGAATCTGGTGTTCCAGCTGTGACTGGACAATTTCCCTAGTGTCCGTCAACGGATATATTATTTTCTGGGTTGAAAGTCAGTAGCAAAAATAGAAATACAGTAAATCTGGTGTTCCAGCTGTGACTGGACAAGTTTAATAGTATGCGTCAAAGGATAGATTTTGTTCTGGGGTGAAATACAGTTGCAAAAATATAAATACTGTAAATCTGGTGTTCCAGCTGTGACTGAACAAGTTTAATAGTATCCGTCAAAGGATAAATTTTGTTCTGGGGTGAAATACAGTTGCAAAAATATAAATACAGTAAATCTGGTGTTCCAGCTGTGACTAGACAAGTTTAATAGTATCCGTCAAAGGATAGATTTTGCTCTGGGGGGAAATTTAATTGCCAAAATAGCTATACCCTGAATCTGGTGTTCCAGCTGTGACTGGACAGTTTCCCTAGTGTCCGTCAAAGGATATATTATTTTCTGGGGTGAAATACAGTTGCAAAAATAGAAATACAGTAAATCTGGTGTTCCAGCTGTTGCAGGCCTAGTTTAAATCTGTCCGTAAAAGGGTATAATTTTTTCTGGGGTGAAATTTAATTGCCAAAATAGCAATACCCTGAATCTGGTGTTCCAACTGTTGCAGGCCTAGTTTAAATCTTTACGTAAAAGGGTATATTTTTTTCTGGGGTGAAATTTAATTGACAAAATAGCAATACCCTGAATCTGGTGTTCCAGCTGTGACTGGACAGTTTCCCTAGTGTCCGTCAAAGGATATATTATTTTCTGGGGTGAAATACAGTTGCAAAAATAGAAATACAGTAAATCTGTTGTTCCATCTGTTGCAGGCCTAGTTTAAATCTGTCCGTAAAAGGGTATATTTTTTTCTGGGGTGAAATTTAATTGCCAAAATAGCAATCCCCTAAATCTGGTGTCCCAGCAGTGGCTGGCCAAGTTTAATAGTGTCCGTCAAAGGATAGATTTTTTTCTGGGGTGAAATAAAATTGCCAAAATAGCAATACCATAAATCAGTGGTTTAAGCTGTGGCTGGCCAAGTTTAATAGTGTCCGGCAAAGGATATATTTTGTTCTGGGGTGAAATTCAATTGCCAAAATAGCAATACCATAAATATGGAGTCCCAGCAGTGGCTGGCCAGTTTAATAGTGATGCAAAGTTTAGATTTTTTTCTGGGGTGAAATTCAATTGCCACAATAGCAATAACGTAAATCAGTGGTTTCAGCTGTGGCTGGCCAAACTTTAATAGTGTCCGGCAAAGGATATTTTTTTTTCTGGGGTAAAATTAAATTGCCAAAATAGAAATACCGTAAATCTGGTGTTCCAGCTGTGACTGGACAAGTTTCATAGTGTCCGTCAAAGGATATATTATTTTCTGGTGTGAAATTCAATTGCCAGAATAGCAATACTCAAAATCTGGTGTTCCAGCTGTTGCAGGCCAAGTGTAAATTTGTCCGTAAAAGTGTATATTACACTCAGCGTGCATCTCCAAGTGTATTTCTTTCCGTTAAAGGGTGTATTACACAAAGTGTTAAAATACAAGTGCTGAAAGCATAATCCTATATATTTTTTCACACGCTACTGTGCATCTCCAAGTGAAAATCTGTCCGTAAAAGGATACCTTTCATCCAGGGCCTAAATACTAGGCCTACAATTAATATTCCCCTAAATATGTGGTTACTGCTGTGCCTGGATTAGTGTAATATAGTACATAAATAGATAGCCAGATAGTGTTAGATGCCTGTAAAAAAAAGGCCTGAATTTGAATTAAATACATTGGGCCAAATAATTTTTTTCTTATTGTGTTGAACGGTAACAATGAGGAAAACATCTAGTAAGGGACACGGACACGGACATGGTCGTGGTGGGCCCCAGGTGAAGAGTTCTTTGGCGCACGTCCTTCCGCCGCCAAGGATCGCAGGGCATTATTCTTTGCCTCCTGTAGTCTCCTTCTCCTACTTGGCTTCCTCCTCCTCTTCTTCCACCTGCTGATCCAGTCAGCCACACACCTTCACCACCAACTTCAGCACAGCCCGGGGTAAACGTCAGCAGGCCGTTCTGAAACTCATATGTTTGGGGGACAGGCCCCACACCGCGCAGGAGTTGTGGCGGGGTATTGAACAACAGACAGACCAGTGGTTGCTGCCAGTGGACCTCAAGCCCGGCCTGGTGGTTTGCGATAATGGGCAAAATCTCGTCGCAGCTCTGGGACTAGCCAGTTTGATGCACATCCCTTGCCTGGTGCATGTGCTGAATTTGGTGGTGCAGATGTTCATTCACTACTACCCCGACATATCAGAGCTGCTGCATAAAGTGCGGGCCGTCTGTGTGCGCTTCCGGCGTTCACATCCTGCCGCTGCTCACCTGTCTGCGGTACAGCGTAACTTCGACCTTCCAGCTCACCGCCTTATATGCGACGTGCCCACCAGGTGGTACATGCTGGCCAGACTGTGCGAGCAGCAGCAGGCAATAGTGGAGTTTCAGCTGCAGCACGCACGGGTGAGTCGCTCGGCTGAACAGCACCACTTCACCACCAATGACTGGGCCTCCATGTGAGACCTGTGTGCCCTGTTGCGCTGTTTCAAGTACTCCACCAACATGGCCAGTAGCGATGACTCCGTTATCAGCGTTACAATACCACTTCTATGTCTCCTTGAGAAAACACTTAGGGTGATGATGGAAGAGGAGGTGGCCCAGGAGGAGGAGGAGGATAAGGGGTCATTTTTAGCACTTTCAGGCCAGGCTGTTAGAAGTGCCTCAGAGGGAGGTTTTTTGCAACAGCAAAGTCCAGGTTCAAATGTGGCCAGCCAAGGCCCACTACTGGAGGACGAGGAGGATGAGGAGGAGGTGGAGGAGGATGAGGATGAAGCAGTTTCACAGCTGGGTGGCATCCAACACAGCTCAGACCCATCACTGGTGCGTAGCTGGGGGGATACGGAGGACGATGACGATACGCCTCCCACAGAGGACAGCTTGTCCTTATGTCTGGGCAGCCTGGCACACATGAGCAACTACATGCTGCAGTGCCTGCGCAACAACAGCAGAGTTGCCCACACCTTAACGTGTGCGGACTACTGGGTTGCCACCCTGCTAGATCCCCGATACAAAGACAATGTACCCACCTTACTTCCTGCACTGGAGCGTGATAGGAAGATGCGCGAGTACAAGTGCACGCTGGTAGACACGCTCCTGAGAGCATTCCCAAATGTCACAGGGGAACAAGTGGAAGCCCAAGGCGAAGGCAGAGGAGGAGCAAGAGGTCGCCAACGCAGCTGTGTCACGGCCAGCTCCTCTGAAGTCAGGGTTAGCATGGCAGAAATGTGGAAAAGTTTTGTCACCACGCCACAGCTAACTGCACCACTAGGGAACGTGTTAGCAGGAGGCAGCATTTCACTAACATGGTTGAACAGTACGTGTGCACACCCCTCCACGTACTAACTGATGGTTCGGCCCCATTCAACTTCTGGGTCTCCAAATTGTCCACGTGGCCAGAGCTAGCCTTTTATGCCTTGGAGGTGCTGGCCTGCCTGGCGGCCAGCGTTTTGTCTGAACGTGTATTCAGCATGGCAGGGGGCGTCATTACTGACAAATGCTATGCGACCTCTGTCCTCTGTCTGGGTGCTGAGGCCTAAATAAATGAAAGTGGCCTTCTCCATTGGTGGGTGACATGATGCCTGATTCTCTGCTATGCGACCTCTCTCCTCTGTCTGGGTGCCAGGGGCCTAATTATCGACTAGGTGGCCTTCTCCATTGGTGGGTGACATGACACCTGATTCTCTGCTATGCGACCTCTGTCCTCTGTCTGGGTGCTGGGGCCTAAATAAATGAAAGTGGCCTTCTCCATTGGTGGGTGACATGATGCCTGATTCTCTGCTATGCGACCTCTCTCCTCTGTCTGGGTGCCAGGGGCCTAATTATCGACTAGGTGGCCTTCTCCATTGGTGGGTGACATGACACCTGATTCTCTGCTATGCGACCTCTGTCCTCTGTCTGGGTGCTGGGGACTAAATAAATGAAAGTGGCCTTATCCATTGGTGGGTGACATGACGCCTGATTCTCTGCTATGCGACCTCTCTCCTCCGTCTAGGTGCCAGGGGCCTAATTATCGAAAAGTGGCCTTCTCCATTGGTGGGTGACATGACGCCTGATTCTCTACTATGCGACCTCTCTCCTCCATCTGGGTGCCAGGGGCCCAATTATCGAAAAGTGGCCTTCTCCATTGGTGGGTGACATGACGCCTGATTCTCTACTATGCGACCTCTGTCCTCTGTCTGGGTTCTGGGGCCTAAATAAATGAAAGTGGCCTTCTCCATTGGTCGGTGACATGATGCCTGATTCTCTGCTATGCGACCTCTCTCCTCCGTCTGGGTGTCAGGGGCCTAATTATCGAAAAGTGGCCTTCTCCATTGGTGGGTGACATGACGTCTGATTCTCTGCTATGCGACCTCTGTCCTCTGTCTGGGTGCTGAGGCCTAAATAAATGAAAGTGGCCTTCTCCATTGGTGGGTGACTTGAAGCCTGATTCTCTGCTATGGGACCTCTCTCCAATTGATATTGCTGAATTTTTATTTATTTTTATGTTATTTTAATTAATTTCCTTATCCACTTTTGTGCAGTAAAACAATCTGCACCACATCTAAAGACAAAACCATTAATATGAAGAAGGTGAGCACAAAGGGACAGGGAAGTGGGAGTGATGCTGATGGTGCAAACAGAGGCCGTGGCCCTGGGCGCAATTAAACTGTGCCTGTTGCCAGTGCACCAGAAAAAAACTAAAAAATCTACCTTACCCAGTTTCATGTCCAACTTAGCTGGGCAGCGCAGGACAACACTGTCTAAATCGGACCAGTGCGAACAGGTGGTCTGTTGGATTGCTTAAGATAATGCTTCCAGTCATTTAAGCACCACCCTCTCTTCCACTAAGTCCAGTCTTTGTAGCCAAGAGTCTGGTCAACCGAATCCTCACTCTGATCCTCCTTCCTCCCACCATGTCGAGTCTGGCCAAACAAGTGATCCAGTACATGGTTTGGCTCTCTCGCCAAGCACGCTTGTAGAGGTACCTGAGATATTGTGCCCTGATTCCCAACCTCTTGAGCCTTCACAGTCTCAAGAAGATGACGGTGGTGAATGGCAATCATTCGTTCATGAGGTGGATGATGATGAGACACCATTGTCAATCACTGAGGTTTTCGTTAGGTCAAGTCAGGAGGATGAGCAGAGTGAGGTAGTGGAAGAGGAGGTGATGGACAATGAAGTCACTGACCCAACATGGGAAGGTCAAAAGCCGAGCGAGGACAGCAGTACAGAGGGGGAGAGATCCGCAGCACCGAAACAGTCTAGAAAAGGCAGTGGGGTTGCAAAAGGGAGAAGTCGACCCACACCAAACAGGCCCACAACCGTTACACCGAGCACCCCCATGTGTAAATCTTCCTTGTTTGTACTCAGCAAAAATTGAAATATTGCAACCAACAATTTAAAAAAGATTTTTCAAATTTTCGGTCCCTATTACCTATGCAGTGCAGGGTTACTTGACAGCAAAAAATTGGAATATTTCAACCCCTGAACTCCCATACAGATTAACTATATTATTGACCCTGACACATATGCAGGGCAGGCCGCAAAGGTAATTCCTGGCCATAAAAAATTTGATTTTTTCACCACCCATGAAAAACATGGATTTAAGTGGTATATTTTGGGGTGTAGGACCTCATCGTTCTCATTAGTAAAATAAGGCCATTATATGCTTTTACCAGAAATTATCGCAATAGTGCAGTGGCTATATTTTTTTCTTGTGTTACAGAAATAAGGCCACTATACATTTTCACCAGAAATTATTGCAAGAGAGCAATGGGTATATATTTTCTTGTATTACAGAAATAACACCACTATACGCTTTTACCAGAAATTATTGCTGCAGTGCAGTGGGTATATATTTTTCTTGTATTACAGAAATACGGCCACTAAATGTTTTCACCATAAGTTATCACTACAGTGCAGTGGGTATACATATTTTTCTTGTATTAGTGAAATAAGGCCACTATAAGCTTTCACCAGAAATTATCGCAAGAGTGCAGTGGGTATATATTTTCCTTGTATTACTAAAATATGACTACTATACGCTTTCACCAGAAATTATTGCTGCAGTTCAGTGGGTATATATATTTCTTGTTTTAATGAAATAAAGCCATTATACGCTTTCACCAGAAATTATTGCTACAGTGCAGTGGGTGTATATTTTTCTTGTATTACAGAAATAAGGCAACTAAACGCTTTCAACAGAAATTATCGCAAGAGTGCAGTGGGTATATATTTTTCATGTATTACAGAAATAAGGCCACTATACGCTTTCAACAGAAATATAGCAAGAGTTTAGTGAGTATATATTTTTCTTGTATTACACAAATAAGTCCACTATACACTTTCACCAGAAATTATCGCAAGTGTGCATTGGGTATATATTTTCCTTGTATTAGTTAAATAAGGCTACTATACGCTTTCACCAGAAATTCTCGCTGCAATTCAGTGGGTATATATTTTTATTGTATTATAGAAATAAACCCACTATACGCTTTCACCAGAAATTATTCCTACAGTGCAGTGGGTATATATTTTTCTTGTATTATAGAAATAAGGCCACTATTTGCTTTCACAGGAAATTATCGCTGCAGTGCAGTGGGTATATATTTTTCTTGTATTAGTGAAATAAGGCCACTATACGCTTTCACCAGAAATTATCACTACAGTGCAGTGGGTATATATTTTTATTGTACTAGTGAAATAAGGTCACTATACGCTTTCATCAGAATTTATCGCTACAGTGCAGTGGGTAGATATTTTTCTTGTATTAGTAAAATAAGACCACTATACGGTTTCACCAGAAATTATCGCTACAGTGCAGTGGGTATATATTTTTCTTGTATTACAGAAATAAGGCCAATATATGCTTTCACCAGAAATTATCGCAAGAGGGCAGTGGGTATATATTTTCCTTGTATTAGTCAAATAAGGCTACTATACGCTTTCACCAGAAATTCTCGCTGCAGTTCAGTGGGTATATATTTTTCTTGTATTAGTAACATAGTAACATAGTATATAAGACCGAAAAAAGACATTTGTCCATCCAGTTCGGCCTGTTTCCTACAAGTTGATCCAGAGGAAGGCAAAAAACCCCTGTGAGGCAGAAGCCAATTTTCCTCACTTAAGGGGAAAAAAATTCCTTCCCGCCTCCAATCAGGCAATCAGAATAACTCCCTGGATCAACGACCCCTCTCTAGTAGCTATAGCCTGTAATATTACACTCCAGAAATAAATCCAGTCCCCTCTTGAATTCCTTTATTGTACTTACCATCACCACCTCCTCAGGCAGAGAGTTCCATAGTCTCACTGCTCTTACAGTGAAGAATCCTTTTCTATGTTTGTGTACAAACCTTCTTTCCTCCAGACGCAGAGGATGTCCCCTTGTCACAGTCACAGACCTGGGGATAAATAGATGATGGGACAGATCTCTGTACTAACCCCTGATATATTTATACATAGTTATTAGATCTCCCCTCAGTCGTCTTTTTTCTAAAGTGAATAACCCTAATTTTGATAACCTTTCAGGGTACTGTAGATCCCTCATTCCAGTTATTACTTTAGTTGCCCTCCTCTGAACCCTCTCCAGCTCTGCTATGTCTGCCTTGTTCACAGGAGCCCAGAAGTGCACACAGTACTCCATGTGTGGTCTGACTAGTGATTTGTAAAGTGGTAGGACTATGTTCTCATCACGGGCATCTATGCCCCTTTTGATGCAACCCATTATCTTATTAGCCTTGGCAGTAGCTGCCTGATACTGGTTTTTGCAGCTTAATTTGCTGTTTATTAAAATTCCTAGATCCTTTTCCATGTCAGTGTTACCGAAATAAACCCACTATACACTTTCACCAGAAATTATTCCTACAGGGCAGTGGGTATATATTTTTCTTGAATTATAGAAATAAGTCCACTATTTGCTTTCACAGGAAATTATCACTACAGTGCAGTGGGTATATATTTTTCTTGTATTAGTGAAATAAGGCCACTATACGCTTTCACCAGAAGTTATCACTACAGTGCAGTGGGTTTATATTTTTCATGTATTACACAAATAAGGCCACTATATACTTTCACCAGAAATTATTGCAAGAGTGCAGTGGATAAATATTTTTCTTGTATTACAGAAATAAGGCCACTTTACGCTTTGACCAGAAATTATCGCTACAGTGCAGTGGGTATATTTTTTTCTTGTATTACAGAAATAAGGCCACTATACGCTTTCACCAGAAATTATCGCAAGAGTGCAGTGGATATATATGTTTCTTGTATTACAGAAGTAAACCCACTATACGTTTTTACCAGAAATTATTCCTACAGTGGGTATATATTTTTCTGGTATTATAGAAATAAGGCCACTATTCGCTTTCACCAGATATTATAGCTGCAGTGCAGTGGGTATATATTTTTCTTGTCTTAAAGAAATAAGGCCACTTTACACTTTCACCAGAAGTTATCGCTATAGTGCAGTGGGTATATATTTTTTTTGTATTAGTAAAATAAGGCCACTATACGCTTTCACTAGAAATCATTGCTACAGTGCAGTGGGTACATATTTTTCTTATATTAGTGAAATAAAGCCACTATAAGCTTTTACCAGAAATTATCGCAAGAGTGCAGTGGGTATACATTTTTCTTGTCTTAGTGAAATAAGGCTACTATACGCTTTCACCAGAAGTTATCGCTACAGTGCAGTTGGTATATATTTTTCTTGTATTACAGAAATAAGGCCACTATATGTTTTCAACAGAAATGACTGCAAATGATTTTAGCGTAAAAAAAAGGGACCTGCGGATATATTTTTTGCATTGTTTTGAAATTGACCACTAAATGATATCAGCGCATATATGTGACAGCAAAAGTGACCTGCATATATATTTTTCTATTTTAACATATAAAAGCCAACCCAATAACTAATTGCTGGAATGACAAAGACTGGTATTATGAAACAGTCTGGATCCCCATGTAACGTTTCACTGCACCAGTAAATGGCTTTTTCACATTGAGGAATTTACTCTCCCTAGCATCTGCACTGACTGTGAAATGATTCCGCTCACTGTCTTTTCCCTGCACTTGTAAATCGCTGGTTTTCACAATTTGGGAATTCCTATTACTCTTCAAATCTTCAAATCACATTACTCTTCAAATTCCTACTACTCTACAAATCACTACTGGCATCTGCACACGTCTCTCCTTCCCTGTCTGTGAAATAATTCCTCTCACTTAACCTTTCCCTGCACTAGTCAATCATCGGTTCTTTCCTTTTTTTTTGTTTAGCAATTAGTGTTTCTTTCACTCTCCCTAGTGCCACCTGTCCCTGAACAATGCACGATGGTGAATGCCAGCATCTAAGATGGCAGCCATATTTATAGGGCTGTGACATCATTGGGCTGGCTGGCTGCTGATTGGCTGCATGCATGGCACATGACGTCTTCCCAGAGTTCCTTGCCCCATGTCCTCACACGTGTAGCCGCCATTTTAGATGAAATTCGGAATGAATTTGACTTCGTCAGCTTCAATTCGCTCATCTCTAGCCTTAGTCAAAATTTAATCATTTTCTAAAATAGAATTTTTCTCTATGTCATCAGTAGTGATGAGCGGCAGGGTCAATATTCGAATTCGCGATATTTCGCGAATATTTGGGTGAATATTCGCCATATATTCGAAAATTCGCAAATTCGTAATCCCCAGTCATTATTTTCTTGATTGCGAAAATTCGCACAAAAAAATTTGCATACAGTTGCATAAAGATTCGCATAAATTTGCATAAAAAATTGCATAAACTGGTATTTAAATTTTAAATGCCAGTTTATGTGAATTTTTATGCAAATGTATGCAATTTTTTATGCAAATGTATGCAAAAAAAAATGCAAATTTTCACAATCAGAAAATAATGACTATTTTCTTGCTTGCGAAAATTTGCATATGAAAAATTCGCATAAAAACGAATATTCGCAATTGCGAATATATTTTGCAATATTCTAAATATTCGCGAATTCTCGAAGTGCCGATATTCGCGATTAAAATTCGCAATTTGAAAATACGTGATCAACACTAGTCATCAGCCCTAGTTTTTGCCATATCTTGTCAGACTTTTGGCCAGGTGTCCATAGTGGTGCAGTTCCAGTCGTTACCAAAACTGTTACTGCACTGCATGATATGTCCATTTTTTTAATGTTTAAAATTGTTTTGTTTTCTAAATGACTGTGGCTTTTCCTCAACACATACCCTGTTCCTTGACCCCTGGACTTTTGGAGATGCAGATTTGAACAGTGGCCAGAACTCGCCCAGTTTGTACTCCCTGTAGTGTCTTTTCCAGCCTCCAGTTTAATCTCAGAGAGGATTTTCAGTGTGGCAGGTGGAGTTATCACACGTAAATGGAAAAACATGCCCTCCTCTAGTGTGTAAAACATTACTTCTGTCAAAATAAATCAGGCATTGATATGTGAGGATTTTCACACACCTTTGACTGAGGCCGATTTTTTTTAATAGCTCTGCCATTGTTGGTGGTGACCCCAGCATGCTACTGCTGCCATCTGCCTGCCTGTATTTATGTTCCACACTGTATGGCCACTACTGCTGTCACCAGCCCTACTGTTGCTACTCCTTGGTGCTAATCCCCTACTGCCACTCCCATTACCCCTACACATCCATCACTACTACTTCTTCTACTATCCCAACATAGCACATACAAATCTAATGCTTTAACTGTTTCATGCTGTGCTGTTACTACTGCCACCAATATTGCCGTCACATGCCACCATTACACAACCCTTTCCACATCCACACTACACTGCTCTTTCCCAGCTTGTTCAGAGCAATCCTCTGTATCTTCTGACAGTTAACATTTGTATTTGTATTAATAGGGATAGGCATTCTGCTCCCATTAAGGCATAATTTTTAGACATAGAGACTAGAGATGAGAGAACACCTGGATGTTCGGGTTCGAGAGATTCGGCCGAACTTCCGAAAATGTTCGGGTTCGGGATCCGAACTCGACCCGAACTTTATCCCGAACCCGAACCCCATTGAAGTCAATGGGGACCAGAACTTTTAGGCACTAAAAAGGCTGTAAAATAGTCCAGGAACGGGCTAGAGGGCTGCCAAAGGCAGCAAAATGTAGGTAAATCCCCTGCAAACAAATGTGGATAGGGAAATTAATTAAAATAAAATAAAATAAATAAAATGTAACCACTATCAATTGGAGAGAGGTCCCACTGCAAGGAATCATGCGTCATTTCACTCAACACTGGAAAAGGCCACTTTCAGTTATTTCGGCCCAGCACCCAGACAGAGGAGAGAGGTCCCACAGCAAGGAATCATGCGTCATATCAATCACCACCGGAGAAGGCCACTCTCAGTTATTTCGGCCCAGCACCCAGACAGAGGAGAGAGGTCCCACAGCAAGGAATAATGCGTCATATCAACCACCACCGGAGAAGGCCACTCTAAGTTATTTCGGCCCAGCACCCAGACAGAGGAGAGAGGTCCCACAGCAAGGAATCATGCGTCATATCAACCACCACCGGAGAAGGCCACTCTCAGTTATTTCGGCCCAGCACCCAGACAGAGGAGAGAGGTCCCACAGCAAGGAATCATGCGTCATATCAACCACCACCGGAGAAGGCCACTCTCAGTTATTTCGGCCCAGCACCCAGACAGAGGAGAGAGGTCCCACAGCAAGGAATCATGCGTCATATCAACCACGACCAGAGAAGGCTAATCTCAGTTATTTCGGCCCAGCACCCAGACAGAGGAGAGAGGTCCCACAGCAAGGAATCATGCGTCATATCAACCACCACCGGAGAAGGCCACTCTCAGTTATTTCGGCCCCACCACTCAGACAGAGGAGAGAGGTCCCACAGCAAGGAATCATGCCTCATATCAACCACCACCGGAGAAGGCCACTCTCAGTTATTTCGGCCCCACCACCCAGACAGAGGAGAGGTTTATTCAACTTTGGGTTGCACTGCAAGATCATGGTAAAGTTAAAAAAATGAGGAATGAGTAAAGAAGTGCCCCGGAGTACAGGAATACATGGTTGAGGGGGAGGCAGTTATAAATGTCTATTCTGCACAAGGGAGGCACAGGTCCTGTGGGATCCATGCCTGGTTCATTTTTATGAACGTCAGCTTGTCCACGTTGGCTGTGGACAGGCGGCTGCGTTTGTCAGTAATGACGCCCCCTGCCGTGCTGAATACACGTTCAGACAAAACGCTGGCCACTGGGCAGGCCAGCACCTCCAAGACATAAAATGCTAACTCTGGCCACGTGGACAATTTGGAGACCCAGAAATGCTGCCTCCTGCTAACACGTTCCATATCAGGTGGTGGTGCAGTTAGCTGTGGCGTGGAGAAAAAACTTTTCCACATTTCTGCCATGCTAACCCTGCCCTCAGAGGAGCTGGCCGTGACACAGCTGCATTGGCGACCTCTTGCTCCTCCTCTGCCTTCGCCTTGGGCTTCCACCTGCTCCCCTGTGACATTTGGGAATGCTCTCAGGAGCGCCTCTACCAGCGTGCGCTTGTACTCGCGCATCTTCCTATCACGCTCCAGTGCAGGAAGTAAGGTGGGCACATTGTCTTTGTACCGGGGATCCAGCAGGCTGGCAACCCAGTAGTCCGCACACGTTAAAATGTGGGCAACTCTGCTGTCGTTGCGCAGGCACTGCAGCATGTAGTCGCTCATGTGTGCCAGGCTCCCCAGAGGTAAGGACAAGCTGTCCTCTGTGGGAGGCGTATCGTCATCGTCCTCCGTATCCCCCCAGCCACGCAACAGTGATGGGCCTGAGGTGTGTCTGGTGCCACCCCGCTGTGAACCTGCTTTATCCTCATCCTCCTCTACCTCCTCCTCATCCTCCTCTTCCTCCAGTAGTGGGCCCTGGCTGGCCACATTTGTACCTGGCCTCTGCTGTTGCAAAAAACCTCCCTCTGAGCCACTTCTAACAGACTGGCCTGAAAGTGCTAAAAAAGACCCCCTCATCCTCCTCCTCCTCCTGGGCCACCTCCTCTTTCATCATCGCCCTAAGTGTTTTCTCAAGGAGACATAGAAGTGGTATTGTAACGCTGATAACGGTGTCATCGCCACTGGCCATGTTGGTGGAGTACTCGAAACAGCGCAACAGGGCACACAGGTCTCGCATGGAGGCCCAATCATTGGTGGTGAAGTGGTGCTGTTCCGCAGTGCGACTGATGCGTGCGTGCTGCATCTGAAACTCCACTATGGCCTGCTGGTCTCTCCAGCATGTGCAAGGTGAAGTTCCACCTGGTGGGCACGTCGCATATGAGGCGGTGAGCGGGAAGGCCGAAGTTCCGCTGTAGCGCAGACAGGCGAGCAGCGGCAGGATGTGAACGCCGGAAGCGCGCACAGACGGCACTCACTTTATGCAGCAGCTCTGACATGTCGGGTAGTTGTGAATGAACTTCTGCACCACCAAATTCAGCACATGCGCCAGGCAAGGGATGTGCGTCAAACCGGTTAGTACAAGAGCTGCGACGAGATTTCGCCCATTATCGCACACCACCAGGCCGGTCTGTTGTTCAATACCCCGCCACAACTCCTGCGCGGTGTGGGGCCTGTCCCCCAAACATATGAGTTTCAGAATGGCCTGCTGATGTTTACCCCGGGCTGTGCTGAAGTTGGTGGTGAAGGTGTGTGGCTGACTGGATGAGCTGGTGGAAGCAGAGGAGGAGGAAGCCGAGTAGGAGGAGGAGGCTACAGGAGGCAAAGAATGATGCCCTGCTATCCTTGGCGGCGGAAGAACGTGCGCCAAGGAACTCTCCGCCTGCAGCCCAGCCGCCACTACATTTACCCAGTGTGCAGTTAGGGAGATATAGCGTCCCTGGCCGTGCTTACTGGTCCACGTATCTGTGGTTAGGTGGACCTTGCCACAGATGGCGTTGCGCAGTGCACACTTGATTTTATCAGATACTTGGTTGTGCAGGAAGGCACGGCTGTCTTGGAGAAGTAGTGGCAGCTGGGAACAACATACTGTGGGACAGCCATGGACATCAGCTGTTTGAAGCTGTCTGTAGTCCACCAGCCTGAATGACAACATTTCAAAGGCCAGTAGTTTAGAAATGCTGGCATTCAGGCCCAGGGCTCGAGGGTGGCTAGGTGGGAATTTATGCTTTCTCTCCAAGGTTTGTGAGATGGAGAGCTGAACGCTGCCGTGTTACATGGTGGAGATGCTTGGTGACGCAGGTGGTGGTGTCGGTGGCACATCCTCTGTTTGGTGGGCGGCAGGTGCCAACGTTCCTCCCGAGGCGGAGGAAGAGGCCGAGGCAGCAGCAGAAGAGGGAGCAGGAGGAGCCAGAGTGAGTTCCATGCTTTTAAGGTGTTTACTCCACTGCAGTTCATGCTTTGCATGTGGATGCCTGGTCATGCAGGTTGTGCTGTCAAAATAAATCAGGCATTGATATGTGAGGATTTTCACACCTTGACTGAGGCCGATTTTTTAATAGCTCTGCCATTGTTGGTGGTGACCCCAGCATGCTACTAGCTGCCATCTGCCTGCCTGTATTTATGTTCCACACTGTATGGCCACTACTGCTGTCACCAGCCCTACTGTTGCTACTCCTTGGTGCTAATCCCCTACTGCCACTCCCATTACCCCTACACATCCATCACTACTACTTCTTCTACTATCCCGCAACATAGCACATACAAATCTAATGCTTTAACTGTTTCATGCTGTCACTGTTACTACTGCCACCAATATTGCCGTCACATGCCACCATTCACAACCCTTTCCACATCCACACTACACTGCTCTTTCCCAGCTTGTTCAGAGCAATCCTCTGTATCTTCTGACAGTTAACATTTGTATTTGTATTAATAGGGATAGGCATTCTGCTCCCATTAAGGCATAATTTTTAGACATAGAGACTAGAGATGAGAGAACACCTGGATGTTGCGGTTCGAGATTCGGCCGAACTTCCGAAAATGTTCGGGTTCGGGATCCGAACTCGACCCGAACTTTATCCTGAACCCGAACCCCATTGAAGTCAATGGGGACCAGAACTTTTAGGCACTAAAAAGGCTGTAAAATAGTCCAGGAACAGGCTAGAGGGCTGCCAAAGGCAGCAAAATGTAGGTAAATCCCCTGCAAACAAATGTGGATAGGAAATTAATTAAAATAAATAAAATAAATAAAATGTAACCACTATCAATTGAGAGAGGTCCCACTGCAAGGAATCATGCGTCATATCACTCAACACTGGAGAAGGCCACTTTCAGTTATTTCGGCCCAGCACCCAGACAGAGGAGAGAGGTCCCACAGCAAGGAATCATGCGTCATATCAACCACCACCGGAGAAGGCCACTCTCAGTTATTTCGCCCAGCACCCAGACAGAGGAGAGAGGTCCCACAGCAAGGAATAATGCGTCATATCAACCACCACTGGAGAAGGCCACTCTCAGTTATTTCCGGCCCAGCACCCAGACAGAGGAGAGAGGTCCCACAGCAAGGAATCATGCGTCATATCAACCACCACCGGAGAAGGCCACTCTCAGTTATTTCGGCCCAGCACCCAGACAGAGGAGAGGTCCCACAGCAAGGAATCATGCGTCATATCAACCACCACCGGAGAAGGCCACTCTCAGTTATTTCGGCCCAGCACCCAGACAGAGGAGAGAGGTCCCACAGCAAGGAATCATGCGTCATATCAACCACGACCAGAGAAGGCTAATCTCAGTTATTTCAGCCCAGCACCCAGACAGAGGAGAGAGGTCCCACAGCAAGGAATCATGCGTCATATCAACCACCACCGGAGAAGGCCACTTCAGTTATTTCGACCCCACCACTCAGACAGAGAGAGAGGTCCCACAGCAAGGAATCATGCGCTCATATCAACCACCACCGGAGAAGGCCACTCTCAGTTATTTCGGCCCCACCACCCAGACAGAGGAGAGGTTTATCCAACTTTGGGTTGCACTGCAAGATCATGGTAAAGTTAAAAAATGAGGAATGAATAAAGAAGTGCCCCGGAGTACAAGAATACATGGTTGAGGGGGAGGCAGTTATAAATGTCTATTCTGCACAAGGGAGGCACAGGTCCTGTGGGATCCATGCCTGGTCTCATTTTTATGAACGTCAGCTTGTCCACGTTGGCTGTGGACAGGCGGCTGCGTTTGTCAGTAACGACGCCCTGCCGTAGCTGAATACACGCTCAGACAAAACGCTGGCCACCGGGCAGGCCAGCACCTCCAAGACATAAAATGCTAACTCTGGCCACGTGGACAATTTGGAGACCCAGAAATGCCGCCTCCTGCTAACACGTTCCATATCAGGTGGTGGTGCAGTTAGCTGTAGCGTGGAGACAAAACTTTTCCACATTTCTGCCATGCTAACCCTGCCCTCAGAGGAGCTGGCCGTGACACAGCTGCGTTGGCGACCTCTTGCTCCTCCTCTGCCTTCGCCTTGGGCTTCCACCTGCTCCCCTGTGACATTTGGGAATGCTCTCAGGAGCGCCTCTACCAGCGTGCGCTTGTACTGCGCATCTTCCTATCACGCTCCAGTGCAGGAAGTAAGGTGGGCACATTGTCTTTGTACCGGGGATCCAGCAGGCTGGCAACCCAGTAGTCCGCACACGTTAAAATGTGGGCAACTCTGCTGTCGTTGCGCAGGCACTGCAGCATGTAGTCGCTCATGTGTGCCAGGCTCCCCAGAGGTAAGGACAAGCTGTCCTCTGTGGGAGGCGTATCGTCATCGTCCTCCGTATCCCCCCAGCCACGCAACAGTGATGGGCCTGAGGTGTGTCTGGTGCCACCCCGCTGTGAACCTGCTTTATCCTCATCCTCCTCTACCTCCTCCTCATCCTCCTCTTCCTCCAGTAGTGGGCCCTGGCTGGCCACATTTGTACCTGGCCTCTGCTGTTGCAAAACCTCCCCTCTGAGCCACTTCTAACAGACTGGCCTGAAAGTGCTAAAAAGACCCCTCATCCTCCTCCTCCTCCTGGGCCACCTCCTCTTTCATCATCGCCCCAAGTGTTTTCTCAAGGAGACATAGAAGTGGTATTGTAACGCTGATAACGGTGTCATCGCCACTGGCCATGTTGGTGGAGTACTCGAAACAGCGCAACAGGGCACACAGGTCTCGCATGGAGGCCCAATCATTGGTGGTGAAGTGGTGCTGTTCCGCGAGTGCGACTGATGCGTGCGTGCTGCATCTGAAACTCCACTATGGCCTGCTGGTCTCTCCAGCATGTGCAAGGTGAAGTTCCACCTGGTGGGCACGTCGCATATGAGGCGGTGAGCGGAAGGCCGAAGTTCCGCTGTAGCGCAGACAGGCGAGCAGCGGCAGGATGTGAACGCCGGAGCGCGCACAGACGGCACTCACTTTATGCAGCAGCTCTGACATGTCGGGGTAGTTGTGAATGAACTTCTGCACCACCAAATTCAGCACATGCGCCAGGCAAGGGATGTGCGTCAAACCGGTTAGTACAAGAGCTGCGACGAGATTTCGCCCATTATCGCACACCACCAGGCCGGTCTGTTGTTCAATACCCCGCCACAACTCCTGCGCGGTGTGGGGCCTGTCCCCAAACATATGAGTTTCAGAATGGCCTGCTGATGTTTACCCCGGGCTGTGCTGAAGTTGGTGGTGAAGGTGTGTGGCTGACTGGATGAGCTGGTGGAAGCAGAGGAGGAGGAAGCCGAGTAGGAGGAGGAGGCTACAGGAGGCAAAGAATGATGCCCTGCTATCCTTGGCGGCGGAAGAACGTGCGCCAAGGAACTCTCCGCCTGCAGCCCAGCCGCCACTACATTTACCCAGTGTGCAGTTAGGGAGATATAGCGTCCCTGGCCGTGCTTACTGGTCCACGTATCTGTGGTTAGGTGGACCTTGCCACAGATGGCGTGCGCAGTGCACACTTGATTTTATCAGATACTTGGTTGTGCAGGGAAGGCACGGCTGTCTTGGAGAAGTAGTGGCAGCTGGGAACAACATACTGTGGGACAGCCATGGACATCAGCTGTTTGAAGCTGTTCTGTGTCCACCAGCCTGAATGACAACATTTCAAAGGCCAGTAGTTTAGAAATGCTGGCATTCAGGCCCAGGGCTCGAGGGTGGCTAGGTGGGAATTTATGCTTTCTCTCCAAGGTTTGTGAGATGGAGAGCTGAACGCTGCCGTGTTACATGGTGGAGATGCTTGGTGACGCAGGTGGTGGTGTCGGTGGCACATCCTCTGTTTGGTGGGCGGCAGGTGCCAACGTTCCTCCCGAGGCGGAGGAAGAGGCCGAGGCAGCAGCAGAAGAGGGAGCAGGAGGAGCCAGAGTGAGTTCCATGCTTTTAAGGTGTTTACTCCACTGCAGTTCATGCTTTGCATGTGGATGCCTGGTCATGCAGGTTGTGCTAAGGTTCAGAACGTTAATGCCTCGCTTCAGGATCTGATGGCACAGCGTGCAAACCACTCAGGTCTTGTCGTCAGCACATTGTTTAAAGAAGTGCCATGCCAGGGAACTCCTTGAAGCTGCCTTTGGGGTGCTCGGTCCCTGGTGGCGGTGGCCAGTAGCAGGCGAACTCTCTTGGCGGCGGCTGGTCTGCTTTTGCCACCTGCTCCCTCTTTTGCTACGCTGTTGGCTCGGTCTCACCACTGCCTCTTCCTCTGAACTATGAAAGTCAGTGGCACGACCTTCATCGTCCCCTGCATCGTCTTCCACACAGTCTTCCTCCCCAACCTCCTGTTTGGTCTGCACACTGCAGAAAGACGCAGCAGTTGGCACCTGTGTTTCGTCATCATCAGAGACGTGCAGACTCCGATGAGGTGGTATTCCCATGTCCTCATCATCAGGAAACATCAGTGGTTGTGCATCAGTGCATTCTATGTCTTCCACCACTGGGGAAGGGCTAGGTGGATTCCCTTGGGAAACCCTGCCAGCAGAGTCTTCAAACAGCATAAGAGACTGCTGCATAACTTGAGGCTCTGACAGTTTCCCTGATATGCATGGGGGTGATGAGACAGAATGATGGGCTCGGTTTTGAGGTGCCACCTGTGCGCCTTCTGCAGAAGACTGGGTGGGAGATAATGTTGTGAACATGCTGGATCCACTGTCGGCCACCCAATTGACTAGCGCCTGTACCTGCTCGGGCCTTACCATCCTTAGAACGGCATTGGGCCCCACCAAATATCGCTGTAAATTCTGGCGGGTACTGGAACCTGAGGTAGTTGGTTCACTATGACGTGTGGCTGTGGCAGAATGGCCACGTCCTCTCCCAGCACCAGAGGGTACTCTAACACCACCACGACCGCGTCCGCGTCCCTTACTAGATGTTTTCCTCATTGTTACCGTTCACCAAGCACGACAAT
Organism: Bufotes viridis; assembly: GCA_033119425.1. Taxonomy (NCBI): domain Eukaryota; kingdom Metazoa; phylum Chordata; class Amphibia; order Anura; family Bufonidae; genus Bufotes; species Bufotes viridis. The sequence goes on from CM065589.1 coordinate 261,784,979, forward strand.
AAGGAAAAAAATATTTGGCCCAATGTATTGATTTCAAATTCAGGCCTTTTTTTACAGGCACCTAACACTATCTGCCTATTTGTTTATGTAGCGTATTACACTAATCCAGGCACAGCAGTAACCACTGATTTAGGGGAATATCTCTTTTAGGGCTAGTATTTAGGCACTGGATGAAAGGTATACTTTTATGGACAGATTTACACTTGGCCTGGAACAGCTGGGACACCAGATTCAGGGTATTGCTATTTTGGCAAATTAATTTCACCCCATAACAAAATATATGTTTTGGCGGACACTATGAAACCTGGCCTGCAACAGCTGGGACACCAGATTCAGGGTATTGCTATTTTGGCAAATTATTTTTACCATAGAACAAAATATATGTTTTGGCGGACACTATGAAACCTGGCCTGCAACAGCTGGGACACCATATTCAGGGTATTGCTATTTTGGCAAATTAATCTCACCCAGAACAAAATATATGTTTTGGCGGACACTATGAAACCTGGCCTGCAACAGCTGGGACACCAGATTCAGGGTATTGCTATTTTGGCAGATTAATTTCACCCCAGAACAAAATATATGTTTTGGCGGACACTATGAAACCTGTCCTGCAACAGCTGGGACACCAGATTCAGGGTATTGCTATTTTGGCAAATTATTTTCACCCCAGAACAAAATATATGTTTTGGCGGACACTATGAAACCTGGCCTGCAACAGCTGGGACACCAGATTCAGGGTATTGCTATTTTGGCAGATTAATTTCACCCCAGGACAAAATATATGTTTTTGCGGACACTATGAAACTTGGCCTGCAACAGCTGGGACACCAGATTCAGATTATTGCAATTTTGGCAAATTAATTTCACCCCAGAACAAAATATATGTTTTGGCGGACACTATGAAACCTGGCCTGCAACAGCTGGGACACCAGATTCAGGGTATTGCTATTTTGGCAAGTGAATTACACCCCAGAATAAAATATATGTTTTGGCGGACACTATGAAACCTGGCCTGCAACAGCTGGGACACCAGATTCAGGGTATTGCTATTTTGGCAAATTAATTTCACCCCAGAACAAAATATATGATTTGGCGGACACTATGAAACCTGTCCTGCCACAGCTGGGACACCAGATTCAGGGTGTTGCTATGTTGGCAGATTAATTTCACCCCAGAACAAAATATATGTTTTGGCGGACACTATGAAACCTGTCCTGCCACAGCTGGGACACCAGATTCAGGGTATTGCTATTTTGGCAAATTAATTTCACCCCAGAACAAAATATATGATTTGGCGGACACTATGAAACCTGTCCTGCAACAGCTGGGACAGCAGATTCAGGGTATTGCTATTTTGGCAGTTTAATTTCACCCCAGAACAAAATATATGTTTTGGTGGACACTAAGAAACCTGGCCTGCAACAGCTGGGACACCAGATTCAAGGTATTGCTATTTTGGCAGATTAATTTCACCCCAGAACAAAATATATGTTTTTGCGGACACTATGAAACTTGGCCTGCAACAGCTGGGACACCAGATTCAGGGTATTGCTATTTTGGCAAATTAATTTCACCCCAGAACAAAATATATGTTTTGGCGGACACTATGAAACCTGGCCTGCAACAGCTGGGACACCAGATTCAGATTATTGCTATTTTGGCAAATTAATTTCACCCCAGAACAAAATATATGTTTTGGCGGACACTATGAAACCTGGCCTGCAACAGCTGGGACACCAGATTCAGGGTATTGCTATTTTGGCAAGTGAATTACACCCCAGAACAAAATATATGTTTTGGCGGACACTATGAAACCTGGCCTGCAACAGCTGGGACACCAGATTCAGGGTGTTGCTATGTTGGCAGATTAATTTCACCCCAGAACAAAATATATGTTTTGGCGGACACTATGAAACCTGTCCTGCCACAGCTGGGACACCAGATTCAGGGTATTGCTATTTTGGCAAATTTATTTCACCCCAGAACAAAATATATGATTTGGCGGACACTATGAAACCTGTCCTGCAACAGCTGGGACAGCAGATTCAGGGTATTGCTATTTTGGCAGTTTAATTTCACCCCAGAACAAAATATATGTTTTGGTGGACACTATGAAACCTGGCCTGCAACAGCTGGGACACCAGATTCAGGGTATTGCTATTTTGGCAAATTAATTTCACCTCAGAACAAAATATATGTTTTGGCGGACATTATGAAACCTGGCCTGCAACAGCTGGGACACCAGATTCAGGGTATTGCTATTTTGGCAAATTAATTTCACCCCAGAACAAAATATATGTTTTGGCGGACACTATGAAACCTGGCCTGCAACAGCTGGGACACCAGATTCAGGGTATTGCTATTTTGGCAAGTGAATTACACCCCAGAACAAAATATATGTTTTGGCGGACACTATGAAACCTGGCCTTCAACAGCTGGGACACCAGAGTCAGGGTATTGCTATTTTGGCAGATTTATTTCACCCCAGAACAAAATATATGTTTTGGCGGACACTATGAAACCTTGCCTGCAACAGCTGGGACACGAGATTCAGGGTATTGCTATTTTGGCAAATTAATTTCACCCCATAACAAAATATACTTGTTTTGGCGGACACTATGAAACCTGGCCTGCAACAGCTGTGACACCAGATTCAGGGTATTGCTATTTTGGCAAATTATTTTTACCCTAGAACAAAATATATGTTTTGGCGGACACTATGAAACCTGGCCTGCAACAGCTGGGACACCATATTCAGGGTATTGCTATTTTGGCAAATTAATCTCACCCAGAACAAAATATATGTTTTGGCAGACACTATGAAACCTGGCCTGCAACAGCTGGGACACCAGATTCAGGGTATTGCTATTTTGGCAGATTAATTTCACCCCAGAACAAAATATATGTTTTGGCGGACACTATGAAACCTGTCCTGCAACAGCTGGGACACCAGATTCAGGGTATTGCTATTTTGGCAAATTATTTTCACCCCAGAACAAAATATATGTTTTGGCGGACACTATGAAACCTGGCCTGCAACAGCTGGGACACCAGATTCAGGGTATTGCTATTTTGGCAGATTAATTTCACCCCAGAACAAAATATATGTTTTTGCGGACACTATGAAACTTGGCCTGCAACAGCTGGGACACCAGATTCAGGGTATTGCTATTTTGGCAAATTAATTTCACCCCAGAACAAAATATATGTTTTGGCGGACACTATGAAACCTGGCCTGCAACAGCTGGGACACCAGATTCAGATTATTGCTATTTTGGCAAATTAATTTCACCCCAGAACAAAATATATGTTTTGGCAGACACTATGAAACCTGGCCTGCAACAGCTGGGACACCAGATTCAGGGTATTGCTATTTTGGCAAATTAATCTCACCCAGAACAAAATATATTTTTTGGCGGACACTATGAAACCTGGCCTGCAACAGCTGGGACACCAGATTCAGGGTATTGCTATTTTGGCAGATTAATTTCACCCCAGAACAAAATATATGTTTTGGCGGACACTATGAAACCTGTCCTGCCACAGCTGGGACACCAGATTCAGGGTATTGCTATTTTGGCAAATTAATTTCACCCCAGAACAAAATATATGATTTGGCGGACACTATGAAACCTGTCCTGCAAGATCTGGGACACCAGATTCAGGGTATTGCTATTTTGGCAGTTTAATTTCACCCCAGAACAAAATATATGTTTTGGTGGACACTATGAAACCTGGCCTGCAACAGCTGGGACACCAGATTCAGGGTATTGCTATTTTGGCAAATTAATCTCACCCCAGAACAAAATATATGTTTTGGCGGACACTATGAAACCTGGCCTGCAACAGCTGGGACACCAGATTCAGGGTATTGCTATTTTGCCAGATTAATTTCACCCCAGAACAAAATATATGTTTTGGCGGACACTATGAAACCTGTCCTGCAACAGCTGGGACACCAGATTCAGGGTATTGCTATTTTGGCAAATTAATTTCACCCCAGAACAAAATATATGTTTTGGCGGACACTATGAAACCTGGCCTGCAACAGCTGGGACACCAGATTCAGGGTATTGCTATTTTGGCAGATTAATTTCACCCCAGAACAAAATATATGTTTTTGCGGACACTATGAAACTTGGCCTGCAACAGCTGGGACACCAGATTCAGGGTATTGCTATTTTGGCAAATTAATTTCACCCCAGAACAAAATATATGTTTTGGCGGACACTATGAAACCTGGCCTGCAACAGCTGGGACACCAGATTCAGATTATTGCTATTTTGGCAAATTAATTTCACCCCAGAACAAAATATATGTTTTGGCGGACACTATGAAACCTGGCCTGCAACAGCTGGGACACCAGATTCAGGGTATTGCTATTTTGGCAAGTGAATTACACCCCAGAACAAAATATATGTTTTGGCGGACACTATGAAACCTGGCCTGCAACAGCTGGGACACCAGATTCAGGGTGTTGCTATGTTGGCAGATTAATTTCACCCCAGAACAAAATATATGTTTTGGCGGACACTATGAAACCTGTCCTGCCACAGCTGGGACACCAGATTCAGGGTATTGCTATTTTGGCAAATTAATTTCACCCCAGAACAAAATATATGATTTGGCGGACACTATGAAACCTGTCCTACAAGAGCTGGGACAGCAGATTCAGGGTATTGCTATTTTGGCAGTTTAATTTCACCCCAGAACAAAATATATGTTTTGGTGGACACTATGAAAATTGGCCTGCAACAGCTGGGACACCAGATTCAGGGTATTGCTATTTTGGCAAATTAATTTCACCCCAGAACAAAATATATGTTTTGGCGGACACTATGAAACCTGGCCTGCAACACCTGGGACACCAGATTCAGGGTATTGCTATTTTGGCAAGTGAATTACACCCCAGAACAAAATATATGTTTTGGCGGACACTATGAAACCTGGCCTTCAACAGCTGGGACACCAGAGTCAGGGTATTGCTATTTTGGCAGATTTATTTCACCCCAGAACAAAATATATGTTTTGGCGGACACTATGAAACCCTGCCTGCAACAGCTGGGACACCAGATTCAGGGTATTGCTATTTTGGCAAATTAATTTCACCCCAGAACAAAATATATGTTTTGGCGGACACTATGAAACCTGGCCTGCAACAGCTGGGACACCAGATTCAGGGTATTGCTATTTTGGCAAATTAATTTTACCCTAGAACAAAATATATGTTTTGGCGGACACTATGAAACCTGGCCTGCAACAGCTGGGACACCAGATTCAGGGTATTGCTATTTTGGCAAATTAATCTCACCCCAGAACAAAATATATGTTTTGGCAGACACTATGAAACCTGGCCTGCAACAGCTGGGACACCAGATTCAGGGTATTGCTATTTTGGCAGATTAATTTCACCCCAGAACAAAATATATGTTTTGGCGGACACTATGAAACCTGGCCTGCAACAGCTGGGACACCAGATTCAGGGTATTGCTATTTTGGCAAATTATTTTCACCCCAGAACAAAATATATGTTTTGGCGGACACTATGAAACCTGTCCTGCAACAGCTGGGACACCAGATTCAGGGTATTGCTATTTTGGCAAATTAATTTCACCCCAGAACAAAATATATGTTTTGGCGGACACTATGAAACCTGGCCTGCAACAGCTGGGACACCAGATTCAGGGTATTGCTATTTTGGCAGATTAATTTCACCCCAGAACAAAATATATGTTTTGGCGGACACTATGAAACCTGGCCTGCAACAGCTGGGACACCAGATTCAGGGTATTGCTATTTTGGCAAATTAATTTCACCCCAGAACAAAATATATGTTTTGGCGGACACTATGAAACCTGGCCTGCAACAGCTGGGACACCAGATTCAGGATTGTTGCTATTTTGGCAAATTAATTTCACCCCAGAACAAAATATATGTTTTGGCAGACACTATGAAACCTGGCCTGCAACAGCTGGGACACCAGATTCAGGGTATTGCTATTTTGGCAAATTAATTTCACCCCAGAACAAAATATATGTTTTGGCGGACACTATGAAACCTGGCCTGCAACAGCTGGGACACCAGATTCAGGGTATTGCTATTTTGGCAGATTAATTTCACCCCAGAACAAAATATATGTTTTTGCGGACACTATGAAACTTGGCCTGCAACAGCTGGGACACCAGATTCAGGGTATTGCTATTTTGGCAAATTAATTTCACCCCAGAACAAAATATATGTTTTGGCGGACACTATGAAACCTGGCCTGCAACAGCTGGGACACCAGATTCAGATTATTGCTATTTTGGCAAATTAATTTCACCCCAGAACAAAATATATGTTTTGGCGGACACTATGAAACCTGGCCTGCAACAGCTGGGACACCAGATTCAGGGTATTGCTATTTTGGCAAGTGAATTACACCCCAGAACAAAATATATGTTTTGGCGGACACTATGAAACCTGTCCTGCCACAGCTGGGACACCAGATTCAGGGTATTGCTATTTTGGCAAATTAATTTCACCCCAGAACAAAATATATGATTTGGCGGACACTATGAAACCTGTCCTGCAAGATCTGCGACAGCAGATTCAGGGTATTGCTATTTTGGCAGTTTAATTTCACCCCAGAACAAAATATATGTTTTGGTGGACACTATGAAACCTGGCCTGCAACAGCTGGGACACCAGATTCAGGGTATTGTATTTTGGGAAATTAATCTCACCCAGAACAAAATATATGTTTTGGCGGACACTATGAAACCTGGCCTGCAACAGCTGGGACACCAGATTCAGGGTATTGCTATTTTGGCAAATTAATTTCACCCCAGAACAAAATATATGTTTTGGCGGACACTATGAAACCTGTCCTGCAACAGCTGGGACACCAGATTCAGGGTATTGCTATTTTGGCAAATTAATTTCACCCCAGAACAAAATATATGTTTTGGCGGACACTATGAAACCTGGCCTGCAACAGCTGGGACACCAGATTCAGGGTATTGCTATTTTGGCAGATTAATTTCACCCCAGAACAAAATATATGTTTTTGCGGACACTATGAAACTTGGCCTGCAACAGCTGGGACACCAGATTCAGGGTATTGCTATTTTGGCAAATTAATTTCACCCCAGAACAAAATATATGTTTTGGCGGACACTATGAAACCTGGCCTGCAACAGCTGGGACACCAGATTCAGATTATTGCTATTTTGGCAAATTAATTTCACCCCAGAACAAAATATATGTTTTTGCGGACACTATGAAACCTGGCCTGCAACAGCTGGGACACCAGATTCAGGGTATTGCTATTTTGGCAAGTGAATTACACCCCAGAACAAAATATATGTTTTGGCGGACACTATGAAACCTGGCCTGCAACAGTTGGGACACCAGATTCAGGGTGTTGCTATGTTGGCAGATTAATTTCACCCCAGAACAAAATATATGTTTTGGCGGACACTATGAAACCTGTCCTGCCACAGCTGGGACACCAGATTCAGGGTATTGCTATTTTGGCAAATTTATTTCACCCCAGAACAAAATATATGATTTGGCGGACACTATGAAACCTGTCCTGCAAGATCTGGGACAGCAGATTCAGGGTATTGCTATTTTGGCAGTTTAATTTCACCCCAGAACAAAATATATGTTTTGGCGGACACTATGAAACCTGGCCTGCAACAGCTGGGACACCAGATTCAGGGTATTGCTATTTTGGCAAGTGAATTACACCCCAGAACAAAATATATGTTTTGGCGGACACTATGAAACCTGGCCTGCAACAGCTGGGACACCAGATTCAGGGTATTGCTATTTTGGCAAATTAATTTCACCCCAGAACAAAATATATGTTTTGGCGGACACTATGAAACCTGGCCTGCAACAGCTGGGACACCAGATTCAGGGTATTGCTATTTTGGCAAGTGAATTACACCCCAGAACAAAATATATGTTTTGGCGGACACTATGAAACCTGGCCTTCAACAGCTGGGACACCAGAGTCAGGGTATTGCTATTTTGGCAGATTTATTTCACCCCAGAACAAAATATATGTTTTGGCGGACACTATGAAACCCTGCCTGCAACAGCTGGGACACCAGATTCAGGGTATTGCTATTTTGGCAAATTAATTTCACCCCATAACAAAATATATGTTTTGGCGGACACTATGAAACCTGGCCTGCAACAGCTGTGACACCAGATTCAGGGTATTGCTATTTTGGCAAATTATTTTTACCCTAGAACAAAATATATGTTTTGGCGGACACTATGAAACCTGGCCTGCAACAGCTGGGACACCAGATTCAGGGTATTGCTATTTTGGCAAATTAATCTCACCCAGAACAAAATATATGTTTTGGCAGACACTATGAAACCTGGCCTGCAACAGCTGGGACACCAGATTCAGGGTATTGCTATTTTGGCAGATTAATTTCACCCCAGAACAAAATATATGTTTTGGCGGACACTATGAAACCTGGCCTGCAACAGCTGGGACACCAGATTCAGGGTATTGCTATTTTGGCAAATTAATTTCACCCCAGAACAAAATATATGTTTTGGCGGACACTATGAAACCTGGCCTGCAACAGCTGGGACACCAGATTCAGGGTATTGCTATTTTGGCAGATTAATTTCACCCCAGAACAAAATATATGTTTTTGCGGACACTATGAAACCTGGCCTGCAACAGCTGGGACACCAGATTCAGGGTATTGCTATTTTGGCAAATTAATTTCACCCCAGAACAAAATATATGTTTTGGCGGACACTATGAAACCTGGCCTGCAACAGCTGGGACACCAGATTCAGAGTATTGCTATTTTGGCAAATTAATTTCACCCCAGAACAAAATATATGTTTTGGCAGACACTATGAAACCTGGCCTGCAACAGCTGGGACACCAGATTCAGGGTATTGCTATTTTGGCAAATTAATTTCACCCCAGAACAAAATATATGTTTTGGCGGACACTATGAAACCTGGCCTGCAACAGCTGGGACACCAGATTCAGGGTATTGCTATTTTGGCAAATTAATTTCACCCCAGAACAAAATATATGTTTTGGCGGACACTATGAAACCTGGCCTGCAACAGCTGGGACACCAGATTCAGGGTATTGCTATTTTGGCAAATTAATTTCACCCCAGAACAAAATATATGTTTTGGCGGACACTATGAAACCTGGCCTGCAACAGCTGGGACACCAGATTCAGGGTATTGCTATTTTGGCAAATTAATTTCACCCCAGAACAAAATATATGTTTTGGCGGACACTATGAAACCTGGCCTGCAACAGCTGGGACACCAGATTCAGGGTATTGCTATTTTGGCAAATTAATTTCACCCCAGAACAAAATATATGTTTTGGCGGACACTATGAAACCTGGCCTGCAACAGCTGGGACACCAGATTCAGAGTATTGCTATTTTGGCAAATTAATTTCACCCCAGAACAAAATATATGTTTTGGCGGACACTATGAAACCTGGCCTGCAACAGCTGGGACACCAGATTCAGGGTATTGCTATTTTGGCAAATTAATTTCACCCCAGAACAAAATATATGTTTTGGCGGACACTATGAAACCTGGCCTGCAACAGCTGGGACACCAGATTCAGGGTATTGCTATTTTGGCAAATTAATTTCACCCCAGAACAAAATATATGTTTTGGCGGACACTATGAAACCTGGCCTGCAACAGCTGGGACACCAGATTCAGGGTATTGCTATTTTGGCAAATTAATTTCACCCCAGAACAAAATATATGTTTTGGCGGACACTATGAAACCTGGCCTGCAACAGCTGGGACACCAGATTCAGGGTATTGCTATTTTGGCAAATTAATTTCACCCCAGAACAAAATATATGTTTTGGCGGACACTATGAAACCTGGCCTGCAACAGCTGGGACACCAGATTCAGGGTATTGCTATTTTGGCAAATTAATTTCACCCCAGAACAAAATATATGTTTTGGCGGACACTATGAAACCTGGCCTGCAACAGCTGGGACACCAGATTCAGGGTATTGCTATTTTGGCAAATTAATTTCACCCCAGAACAAAATATATGTTTTGGCGGACACTATGAAACCTGGCCTGCAACAGCTGGGACACCAGATTCAGGGTATTGCTATTTTGGCAAATTAATTTCACCCCAGAACAAAATATATGTTTTGGCGGACACTATGAAACCTGGCCTGCAACAGCTGGGACACCAGATTCAGGGTATTGCTATTTTGGCAAATTAATTTCACCCCAGAACAAAATATATGTTTTGGCGGACACTATGAAACCTGGCCTGCAACAGCTGGGACACCAGATTCAGGGTATTGCTATTTTGGCAAATTAATTTCACCCCAGAACAAAATATATGTTTTGGCGGACACTATGAAACCTGGCCTGCAACAGCTGGGACACCAGATTCAGGGTATTGCTATTTTGGCAAATTAATTTCACCCCAGAACAAAATATATGTTTTGGCGGACACTATGAAACCTGGCCTGCAACAGCTGGGACACCAGATTCAGGGTATTGCTATTTTGGCAAATTAATTTCACCCCAGAACAAAATATATGTTTTGGCGGACACTATGAAACCTGGCCTGCAACAGCTGGGACACCAGATTCAGGGTATTGCTATTTTGGCAAATTAATTTCACCCCAGAACAAAATATATGTTTTGGCGGACACTATGAAACCTGGCCTGCAACAGCTGGGACACCAGATTCAGGGTATTGCTATTTTGGCAAATTAATTTCACCCCAGAACAAAATATATGTTTTGGCGGACACTATGAAACCTGGCCTGCAACAGCTGGGACACCAGATTCAGGGTATTGCTATTTTGGCAAATTAATTTCACCCCAGAACAAAATATATGTTTTGGCGGACACTATGAAACCTGGCCTGCAACAGCTGGGACACCAGATTCAGGGTATTGCTATTTTGGCAAATTAATTTCACCCCAGAACAAAATATATGTTTTGGCGGACACTATGAAACCTGGCCTGCAACAGCTGGGACACCAGATTCAGGGTATTGCTATTTTGGCAAATTAATTTCACCCCAGAACAAAATATATGTTTTGGCGGACACTATGAAACCTGGCCTGCAACAGCTGGGACACCAGATTCAGGGTATTGCTATTTTGGCAAATTAATTTCACCCCAGAACAAAATATATGTTTTGGCGGACACTATGAAACCTGGCCTGCAACAGCTGGGACACCAGATTCAGGGTATTGCTATTTTGGCAAATTAATTTCACCCCAGAACAAAATATATGTTTTGGCGGACACTATGAAACCTGGCCTGCAACAGCTGGGACACCAGATTCAGGGTATTGCTATTTTGGCAAATTAATTTCACCCCAGAACAAAATATATGTTTTGGCGGACACTATGAAACCTGGCCTGCAACAGCTGGGACACCAGATTCAGGGTATTGCTATTTTGGCAAATTAATTTCACCCCAGAACAAAATATATGTTTTGGCGGACACTATGAAACCTGGCCTGCAACAGCTGGGACACCAGATTCAGGGTATTGCTATTTTGGCAAATTAATTTCACCCCAGAACAAAATATATGTTTTGGCGGACACTATGAAACCTGGCCTGCAACAGCTGGGACACCAGATTCAGGGTATTGCTATTTTGGCAAATTAATTTCACCCCAGAACAAAATATATGTTTTGGCGGACACTATGAAACCTGGCCTGCAACAGCTGGGACACCAGATTCAGGGTATTGCTATTTTGGCAAATTAATTTCACCCCAGAACAAAATATATGTTTTGGCGGACACTATGAAACCTGGCCTGCAACAGCTGGGACACCAGATTCAGGGTATTGCTATTTTGGCAAATTAATTTCTCTTCAGAACAAAATATATGTTTTGGCAGACACTATGAAACCTGGCCTGCAACAGCTGGGGCACCAGATTCAGGGTATTGCTATTTTAGCAAATTAATTTCACCCCAGAACAAAATATATGTTTTGGGGGACACTATGAAACCTGGCCTGCAACAGCTGGGACACCAGATTAAGGGTATTGCTATTTTGGCAAATTAATTAACCCCAGAACAAAATATATGTTTTGGCGGACACTATGAAACCTGTCCTGCAACAGCTGGGACACCAGATTCAGGGTATTGCTATTTTGGCAAACTAAATTCACCCCAGAACAAAATATATGATTTGGCGGACACTATGAAACCTGGCCTGCAACAGCTGGGACACCAGATTCAGGGTATTGCTATTTTGGCAAATTAATTTCATCCCCGGAACAAAATATATGTTTTGGCGGACACTATGAAACCTGGCCTGCAACAGCTGGGACACCAGATTCAGGGTATTGCTATTTTGGCAAATTAATTTCACCCCAGAACAAAATATATGTTTTGGCGGACACTATGAAACCTGGCCTGCAACAGCTGGGACTCCAGATTCAGGGTATTGCTATTTTGGCAAATTAATTTCACCCCAGAACAAAATATATGTTTTGGCGGACACTATGAAACCTGGCCTGCAACAGCTGGGACACCAGATTCAGGGTATTGCTATTTTGGCAAATTAATTTCACCCCAGAACAAAATATATGTTTTGGCGGACACTATGAAACCTGGCCTGCAACAGCTGGGACACCAGATTCAGGGTATTGCTATTTTGGCAAATTAATTTCACCCCAGAACAAAATATATGTTTTGGCGGACACTATGAAACCTGGCCTGCAACAGCTGGGACACCAGATTCAGGGTATTGCTATTTTGGCAAATTAATTTCACCCCAGAACAAAATATATGTTTTGGCGGACACTATGAAACCTGGCCTGCAACAGCTGGGACACCAGATTCAGGGTATTGCTATTTTGGCAAATTAATTTCACCCCAGAACAAAATATATGTTTTGGCGGACACTATGAAACCTGGCCTGCAACAGCTGGGACACCAGATTCAGGGTATTGCTATTTTGGCAAATTAATTTCACCCCAGAACAAAATATATGTTTTGGCGGACACTATGAAACCTGGCCTGCAACAGCTGGGACACCAGATTCAGGGTATTGCTATTTTGGCAAATTAATTTCACCCCAGAACAAAATATATGTTTTGGCGGACACTATGAAACCTGGCCTGCAACAGCTGGGACACCAGATTCAGGGTATTGCTATTTTGGCAAATTAATTTCACCCCAGAACAAAATATATGTTTTGGCGGACACTATGAAACCTGGCCTGCAACAGCTGGGACACCAGATTCAGGGTATTGCTATTTTGGCAAGTTAATTTCACCCCAGAACAAAATATATGTTTTGGCGGACACTATGAAACCTGGCCTGCAACAGCTGGGACACCAGATTCAGGGTATTGCTATTTTGGCAAATTAATTTCACCCCAGAACAAAATATATGTTTTGGCGGACACTATGAAACCTGGCCTGCAACAGCTGGGACACCAGATTCAGGGTATTGCTATTTTGGCAAATTAATTTCACCCCAGAACAAAATATATGTTTTGGCGGACACTATGAAACCTGGCCTGCAACAGCTGGGACACCAGATTCAGGGTATTGCTATTTTGGCAAATTAATTTCACCCCAGAACAAAATATATGTTTTGGCGGACACTATGAAACCTGGCCTGCAACAGCTGGGACACCAGATTCAGGGTATTGCTATTTTGGCAATTGAATTTCACCACAGAAAATAATCCTTTGCTAGACAGCAGACAGTATTATACTTGGCTAGCCAAAGCTGGGACACCAGATTTAGGGGATTGGTATTTGGGCAATTGTATTTAACCCCTTAATAAAATATAGAAATTGCTATCCTGAGTTTCTAGGGATGACAATTAGCACAGCCAAGCCCCTGATGTAGGATATAGCAAAACAAAACTAGTATTGATGGATTGATGGACTTGGTGGCAGCTTGTGCTGGTGTACCACAATTCACAAAATGGCCGCTGATCAACCCAGAAAACAAGTGACAGAAAAACGCTCTGTGCAGTCTAAAAACCAGTGAGCAAATATCTAGCAGAAGTTCAATCATTCACAGCTGTAGATCGATCCATTCATTAGTTGCTGTTGCTGACTTTACCCTGCCTAATCTCGCCCTGACAGAAGCTGCGTCCTCTCACAACCCACTGTAATGTTGCAGTTAATTTGGGGCTTTTCTTTTCAACATTTTCTATATAATGCAAGTATTTATTTTTCCAATATATCTACTTAATTATTGTGCATCAATCATTTCAGTTTTATGCACTCTCAAAATTATCTAACTGTAGTATAAAAATATAATATCCAAAACTGTAGTATAAATGTGACCTATTATACCTACATACATGAACTTATTTTTTTCTCATATTAAGCAATTAAAGCAATTATGTGGCATATAAATTATTTTTCCATTGATGAATTAGGTTGCTTGGAAATAAAATATTATCAGAATACAGACTTATCTAGTAATGTTCTTAATTATTATGCACATACAATAAAGGCAACTACAAGTGGTACCCTTGATTGCTAAGGAAATTAACGAGATTGCAAATTCCTGCAATTAGGAAGCCTTTATAATATCCAAAGAGATGCGAAACATTCATCTCCTTTAATCCCAAGAGCTCTCAAAACAAATATAAGTGGAAGAATACATACTTACCATTTTATGCACATTCCTTTGTGAAAATAGGTAAGTTTAGTCAAAGATTTGACAGCATGTAGTATTAGACTTTGAATAATTACAATTGGTTCCTAGGATGTACAGCTGATACGTACTCTATTGGGACCAACACTGAAACCATATCTCCAGTATACAGTATGTTGCAATAGTCCAGACAGCTTTGTCTGTAGAGACTACTAAAAAGACCGATACAGTATTGTACGTGACTATACCAATACTCCAGGTTTGCTTGGTGTTCCCAGGATGCTGCTCCTCGCACTAGGGAAGCCATCCCACTGCTGCCACCACTGTAACGGAGCTCCGTGTACTCCGACCGAGTACCCTCCTTTGATGGACGCTTCCTAGCTTGTGCCGAGGACCACAAGCACCGCACTGGACACCACAGCCACCGCAGACTCCACAACCACCGTAGCTTAGCTGGAGCCTCGCCGTCTTCCGTCCACCCTGGATTGGCTTTTGTTCTCCAGGACCGTGTGGGGAAGACCTCTCCTCCAGTAGAGCGTATCCGTAACAAGCTCTTAAAAGAGCTAAGTGATTAAAGCTCAAGGGAGTATGTAGAACATAGCAATCCCCAGTGTGATATAGCAGTTCCCTCCAATAACGAGACAAGGCTATGTATTGAGGGTCAAAAGGAACTCTTTATTGGATGGCAAAGCTTGGCCTTTTATGCAAGTCTTCCAGCGAGGACTACTCCCCCGGGGACCTGATAGAGGACAGGCACACAAAGTACAGTGACCATTCAACATACAGCCAGATATATCCCACCCCAACATGCATGGTCCATTGTATTTGCTGATTGCGTCCCAGGCAATGTCCATTGTGAATGTTGATTAGGTCACAGGCAATGTCCATTGTGAATGTTGATTAGGTCACAGGCAATGTCCATTGTGAATGTTGATTAGGTCACAGGCAATGTCCATTGTGGATATTGATTAGGTCACAGGCAATGTCCATTGTGAATGTTGATTAGGTCACAGGTAATGTCCATTGTAAATGCTAACTGTCACTGGGGCCATAGTCACAGGGTAAGAGGCTGGCAAGCATGACTCTCCAATGCCCAGGGATAAATGGCAGTTTGTCACATATCTCCCCTTTGGGGGGAAGACTAACCAGGTACCTGACCTCCTGTCGGTCAGTTCCTACGTTAGTCAATCCACCAACCCACAATAGACAAATGCCAGAGTAGCCCACCCACAACAAACAGGTACAAGAGTGACCCACCCACAAGAAGCAGTTACTGCACCCGGATATTCCTATGGGGTGCTGGGGCAACATGCTGTGGGGACTTGAGGGAGGGCAGAGGCCGACTGCACTCTACCCAGCTACCAGCTCTTCTACTGGTATAACCTGCAGGACCTCAGGCTTTGGACAGGGGACAAAGGGAGGGCAGAGGCCGACTGCACTCTGCCCAGCTTCCAGCTCTTCTGCTGGGGGGCTGGGAACATAGTCCGGCTCAGTAGCCAGGGGAACATGGGCGCCAGTGGGGGTTAATATCGCCTCTGTTAACCCTGGGTCCAAGTTAGGTGTTAGCTGGGGAGGAGAGTTTGTACTTACCCCCTCCTCCTGTTGTCCCGGTGTAGTTGGGGATCTGGACAGGCTGTCCAGCATCCCTGTAGGTCAGGCACAGAGACCACGGTCCCATCTGCGCCGTCTGGGAGATTGGTGTCTCCCCTTGTTAGGGTAAGCTGCCACTGGGGAGAGGGGGTGCTGTGTTCCTCTCCCTGAAACACAGGCTGCCGCTGGAGTGGGAGACCGCCTGTCTCCACTCCCGTAACATTGTCCTGCTGCTGGAGAGAGAGACCAACTGTCTCTGCTCCCTGTAGGACACACTGCTGCTGGGGGGAAAGGACGACACCTTCGGCCCCCTGGACTTTACACTGCTGCTGGGGGGGAAGGACGACACCTTCGGCCCCCTGTAACTCGGACTGCCGCTGAGGAGGAAGGACGTCACCTTCAGTTCCCTGTAACTCACACTGCCGCTGGGGGGGAAGGACGACACCTTCGGCCCCCTGTAACTCATGCTGTTGCTGGGGCGCAGGGACAGAATACTTCGCCATCTCTGCCCGATATTCTGCTTCCTCCTGCAGACCCTCGGCCAGTTCTCTCCTTATTTTCTGTACAAGTTCCTCTGTTAGGTAGGGCCCGTAGAGAGCCAACCGCCTCTTCAGTATAGCGTCAAATCGTACGTGACTATACCAATACTCCAGGTTTGCTTGGTGTTCCCAGGATGCTGCTCCTCGCACTAGGGAAGCCATCCCACTGCTGCCACCACTGTAACGGAGCTCCGTGTACTCCGACCGAGTACCCTCCTTTGATGGACGCTTCGTAGCTTGCGCCGAGGACCACAAGCACCGCACTGGACACCACAGCCACAGCAGACTCCACAACCGCCGTAGCTTAGCTGGAGCCTCGCCGTCTTCCGTCCACCCTGGATTGGCTTCTGTCCTCCAGGACCGTGTGGGGAAGACCTCTCCTCCAGTAGAGTGTATCCGGAACAAGCTCTTAAAAGAGCTAAGTGATTAAAGCTCAAGGGAGTATGTAGAACATAGCAATCCCCAGTGTGATATAGTAGTTCCCTCCAATAACGAGACAAGGCTATGTATTGAGGGTCAAAAGGAACTCTTTATTGGATGGCAAAGCTTGGCCTTTTATGCAAGTCTTCCAGCAAGGGCTACTCCCCCGGGGACCTGATAGAGGACAGGCACACAAAGTACAGTGACCAATCAACATACAGACAGATATATTCCACCCCCACATGCATGGTCCATTGTGTTTGCTGATTGCGTCCCAGGCAATGTCCATTGTGAATGTTGATTAGGTCACAGGCAATGTCCATTGTGAATGTTGATTAGGTCACTGTCACTACCAGAGCTTTGAGACGTTCTCACAGCTCTGTTTCTCCACCCCTGTTATGATGTCACTACTAGAGCTTGGAGGAGTTCTCTCTGCTCTGTTTCTCCGCCCCTGTGATGAGGTCTTTACTTTCAGTTTCCCTCCTCCCAGCTGTCCCTCCTGTGAATGATTCCTCTTCCTATAAAATATCCCTCTTCCTGTTTAATCGTGCGGATTATACTTTTCATTTGACCTGTACCTCTCGCTTGAGTATCTTCACTAGTGTGATATCTTTTCACTGGACCTGTGTTCTGCTGAAGCAAGTACTTCGGATATTGTCTGCTGACTTTGGATCTGTTTTCACTGCTGCTGCAGCTCCTTCAGTTAAGTGTGCAGACATTGTGTGTTTCTGTTTGTTTGCTGACTGGATCCGAGACGACGCCGGTTCCGTCCATATACTGAGCAGAGCACCGGTGGCCGTGCCCCTTCCACTATTGTAGGGGTTACAGTGGTCATCAGCCTTAGGTACGCGGGCATGTCTCGATCCACCATCTGGATCTGGACATGGGCTTAGCAGCATAGGGAGAGCTTTTAGGGTCTGACAGGGGTCACCCTTTATGTTCCCTAGTTTGGGTCCGGTCAGTAGCTAATTCACTGTGTATGCTCTTGTTGCTCACATACAGCCGTGACAGTCACAGGCAATGTCCATTGTGAATGTTGATTAGGTCACAGGCAATGTCCATTGTGGATGTTGATTAGGTCACAGGCAATGTCCATTGTGAATGTTGATTAGGTCACAGGTAATGCCCATTGTAAATGCTAACTGTCACTGGGGCCATAGTCACAGGGTAAGAGGCTGGCAAGCATGCCTCTCCAATGCCCAGGGATAAATGGCAGTTTGTCACAAATATATTATCTACAATAGTGTTTAAAAGTATCTGTGAATTTAAGAAAACAAATAAGGCACAAAATCATTATAACTAGAGATGAGTGAATTTTCAAAAATTCGATTGGCCGGTTCGTCAAATTTTTTGGAAAAAATGTGGTTTGATCCAAATCTAATCGTGGGGAATTTCATTTAAAAAATGGCTATTTTCTGGTTGCAGAGAGCCTTTATAGTTGTGTAGAACAATGTGCCTTGCAGTAACACGCATATTGCTTTGGAAGTGAAATAATACTGTGAGTCCGTATGACATGAAGATTACAGGTGTCGCTCTTAGAATCACTGCACACTTCACTTGTTTGGGCAGTCAAATCTGACCAAATAACTCAAGTGTATACTCAGCCTTACAGGTCGATGTTAGCGCCAAGAAGAAGCACACTCCATTTACACCGTCGTCAGCTGATTCCATATAGATGTCCACAGAACCTGTTCTATTAAACGCTTATACAAGAAGAGCCCCCCGACAGAGTAGAGAGGGTTTCAGCAGTAAGTTTGTGTTGACATCACTGATAATTTTGCCCTTTCTCTGATCTGTCAGAACAATAACCCCCAAATACGGATCCTGTCTGTTAAGCATCCACTGTCACTCGGTCAGCATTTGGTCAGTAATCCATCAGTATTGCTAATATAGATGAACAAATAGAAGCTGACAAAGTGGAATTCGATCTGAATTTAAGAAAAAATTCGATTCACACCCAATGCGAATTTCCTTGAGCTTCGTGGTAACAATTCACATTTTTTCCTAAAATGGCTGCTACACGTGTGAGGACATGAGGCAAGGAACTCTGAGAAGGTGGGATCCCCCATACTGACATGCATGCAGCCAATCAGCAGCCAGCCCTGTGATGTCACAGCCCTATAAATACGGCGGCCATCTTTGATTCTGCCATTTACAAGTGTGCTTAGTGCAGGGAGAGATGTGTCTGCAGGCGCTAGGGACAGTGATAGGAAAGACTTGATTGTGGTGAAAAAAAACGATTCACAAGTGAAGGAAAGATTCCTCCAGGTGTAGTGAAAGGATAGGGCATTTGTGTTGAACAGGGTTCAGTCAGGGAGGAGACAGCCTGGGTAAAAGGAACAATCCGATTACACCTTGCTGCACTGACTGGGGATCCAAATTGCCATTATACAGCTCTCTAATTCCAGAAAACCTGTCTTAGGCCTCTTTCACACTTGCGTTGTTAGGATCCGGCGTGCACTTCCGTCGCCGGAATGCACGCCGGATCCGGCACAACGCAAGTGAACTGAAAGCATTTGAAGACTGATCAGTCTTCAAAATGCTTTCAGTGTTACTATGGCAGCCAGGACGCTACTAGCGTCCTGGTTGCCATAGTAGCAGTGGGAGCGGGAGCGGCATACTACATCCGTGCGGCTCCCGGGCGCTCTGAATGACGTCAGAGCGCCGCGCGCATGGATCACGTGATCCATGCGATCACGTGATCTATGCACTGGGGTGCCCTGACGTCATCCTGGAGCGTCCCGGGAGCCGCACGGAATGTGAGTATGCCGCTCCCCGCTCCCCTATCTTTACTATGGCAACCAGGACTTTAGCGTCCTGACTGCCATAGTAACCATTGACAAAAAGCTAAACGTCGGATCGGCGATGCGCGGAAACGACGTTTAGCTAAAGGCCGGATCCGGACTAATGCCCTTCAATGGGCATTAATTCCGGATCCGGCGTTGCGGCATGTCTTCCGGATTTTTGGACGGAGACAAATCCGCAGCATGCTGCGCTTTTGTCAACGTCCAAAAAACATTGACATACTGAACGGAAGACATCCTGATGCATCCTGAACGGATTTCTCTCCATTCAGGATGCATGGGGATAATCCTGATCAGTAGCTTTCCGTCCTAGAGACCGAGGACGGATCTCTAGGACGGAAAGCTAAAACGCTGATGTGAAAGAGGCCTTATTAGGGTGCAAGTGCTGTTTGATATAGGCATTAACAGAGTTTATTACAAGGAAATATTTATATGTTTTATTTGCCCTTGTGCGGTGCAGTTATATGTTCTAAAGCATTGTTTGGCTTGTATTAGAGGGAAAAAAAGGCTTATTAGACACTGGGTGGTGAAGGGCGAAAATGACAGCCTTTTTTGGCGTGTATTAGTGGCAAAAGTAAAATATATTTGCCGCACAGTGGTGCAGTTAGCTGTTCTAAAGCCCTTTTATCCGCGCATTAGTGGAAAAATAAAAATTATCTGTTAGTGGCAAAATAAAAATATATTCGCCTTCCAGTGTTGCATATATCTGTTGAAAAGCCTGTTTGTAAGAATAGAACAAAATTTGGGCCTAATTGACGTTCTATGTTCAGTGATATATTCTGAAGCCCTGTTTGCAGTCTAATATTGGCGAAATAAAAATATATTTGCCGTCCAGCATTGAACTTCTCTGTTGAAAAGCCTGTTGTGTAAAAGCAGAAAAATGTTTGGGCCTAATTGACGTTCTGCGGTGCAGTGATATATTCTGAAGCGATGTTTGCCATGTATTAGTGGTAAAATAAAAATATATTCACCGTCCGGTGCATATATCTCTTGAAAAGCCTGTTGAGTAAAAGTAGAATTTTTTTGGAGCCTAATTGACGTTCTGCAGTGCAGTGATATATTATGAAGCCCTGTTTGCAGTGTCTTAGTGGTAAAATAAAAATATATTCACCGTCCAGCATTGCATATATCTGTTGAAAAGCCTGTTCTATAAAAGTAGAAAAAAAATTGGGCCTAATTAACGTTCTGCGGTGCAGTGATATATTCTGAAGCCCTGTTCGCCGTGTATTAGTGGTGTAAGGGATCGTCTCTTATTTGGGGGTCATTGTATTAGTGGCAAAATAAAAATATATTCGCCGTTTCCTCCTTCTCATCTACCTCCTCTTCCTCGTCCTCCAGAACTGGTGCAGGAACCCACCCTCTGAGCCACTTCTGAATGACTGGCCTGAAACCCTTTGAAATGCCCCCTCTTCCTCCTCCTTCCTCCTGTGCCACATAATCTTCCATCATCGCCCTAACTGTTTTTTCAAGGAGACATAGAAGTGGTATTGTAACGCTTAGAACGGCGTCATCGGACTGGCCATGTTGGTTGAGTACTCGAAACACCGCAACAAGGCACACAGGTCTCTCATGGAGGCCCACTCATTGGTGGTGAAATGATGCTGTTCCACAGAGCGACTGACCCGCGCGTGCTGCAGCTGAAACTCCACTATCGCCTGCTGCTGCTCGCACAGTTTCTCCAGCATATACATGGTGGAGTTCCACCTGGTGGGCACGCCGCATTTGAGGAGGTGAGCGGGAAGGCTGAAGTTACGCTGCAGCGCAGGCAGGTAAGCAGCAGCTGGGTGAGAACGCCAAAAGTGCGCACAGACGGACCGCACTTTCTGCAGCAGCTCTGACATGTCTGGGTAGTTTTTAAGGATTTTCTGCACCACCAAATTTAGTACATGCCCATTATCGCACACCACCAGGCTGGGCTTGAGGCTCATTGCCAGCAACCACTTATCAGTCTGTTCTTCTATGCCCCTCCCCAGCTCATGTGCAGTTTGGGGTTCATCCCCAAAATGCATGAGTTTTAAAACCGCCTGCTGATGTTTACCTCTGGCTGTGCTGAAGTTTGTAGTGAAGGTCTTTCGCTGACCGGATGAGGAAGTGGTAGAAGAGGAGGAGGAGGAAGCCGAGTAGAAGGAGGAGGCAACAGGAGGCAAAGAATAATGCCCTTCGATCCTCGGTGGTGGAAGGACATGCAACAAACCACTATCTGCCTCGGGCCCAGCCAGCAGAATCATCAAAAAGCATAAGACTTGGAGCTCAGACTGCTTGGCTGATTTGCAATGGGGTGAGGTGAAAGACTGATGGGCATGGGCTGCAGGTGCCAACTCTGAGCTTTCTGCAGAGGACTGGGTGGGAGATACTGTGAAGGAACTGGAGCCACTGTCAGCCACCCAATCTACTATCGCCTGTACTTGTTCTTGCCTCACCATACGTAGATCGGCATTCGGGCCTACCAAATAACGCTGCAGGTTCTGTCGCCTACTCGCACCTGAGGAAGGTGTTTCATTTGGACCTGTAGCTGGCGCAGAATGGCCACGTCCTCTGCCAGCAACAGGAACTGCACCAACACCACCACGACCATGTTCACGTCCCTTATTTGATGTTCTCTTTATTATTTGCGTTCACCCACCAAACTAACAGATGGTTTATCTCAGGTGTCAATTTAACTGCCAAAAGTCAACAATTAAGTTCACTAACAGTAAGGCAGTGCCCGTGTTATAAACAAAATACATTTCTTGAGGTCACACAACAGTTTAACGGAGCAATTCAATACAATTACTTCACTATTAACAAAAATTTGATTTTTCAAATTTACAATGTAACTGCAGAGGTTAATTTGACTGTCAGAAATGCAGCGTACACCACAAATGTGCTATCTACCACAAAACCGGTGTTTCTGCAACCAACTATGTACTGTATATGCAGAGTTTCACAGGTTACTTAAAATGACTGATTTACAGGGTAGGCCTCACATCTGCTATGTAGCACAAAACCAGTGTTTATTGCAACAAAGTACAGAAATGCAGTATGTCACCCCAAAAATTATAAAACAGTTTTTTCTGCGTTGTATGCAAAAGTGCTCTGTAGCACAACAGTACGGGTTTTTTCCCCCAAATACAGAAATGCAGTATATCACCCCAAAAATTATAAAACAGGTTTTTCAGCATTGTATGCAAAAGTGCTCTGTGGCACAACAGTACGGGTTTATTCCCTCAAATATAGATATGCAGTTTTTCACCGCAAAATTCAAAAACAGGTTGTTCAGCGTTGTATGCAAACGTGCTCTGTGGCAAAACAGTACGATTTATTCACCCAACTACAGAAATGCAGTTTTTCACCGCCAAATTTTTAAACAGGTTTTTCAGAGTTGTATGCAAATGTGCTCTGTGGCAAAACAGTACGGGTTTATTCCCCCAAATACAGAAATGCACTATGTCACCCCACAACTGTAAAATAGGTAATGTAGGGGACTTGACCTGCCAGAAAAAAGGAATTTTTCCTCTACTGAGCTACCAAAAAATAATTAGACTGATGTCCCTGGCAGGCTGGCACACATGCAGGTCACATGCAGTTCCAAGGACACTGCAGTTGCTAAAATGGCCGCCAACCCCCACCTCAGTAACAGATGGATTAAAAATTATTTTGGCAGTATCACTGGGCTCAGGGCTGGGTACAAATATGTAGCATAGCACCCTCAATAATTGCTGTAGTTTGAAGATTTAACACCACCAAGTTCAACAGATTTCTTCCCTAATCTCTCCTGCACAGCAGCAGCAACCTGTCCCTACACTAAGAGCAGCAGAGTGACATGCGGCGCTACGTAACTCCAGCTTATATAGAGGCTGGGTAATATGCTGCACTTAGCCATTGAAAGCCATGCCATTAGTAGGCATAGCTGTGATGGCTTCTTAGGGCAAAGTAGTGAAACGCTTGTTGATTGGCTGCCCTGCAGCCTTTCAAAAAGCAGGAAAAATCGCAGAACAACGAACCCGAACCCGAACTTTTACGCAAGTGTTCTGGTTCGGGTCCAGAAAACCGTAAAGTTCAGTACGAACCCAAACTATACAGTTCGGGTTTGCTCAACTCTAATTCTGAAGCCATGTTTGCCATGTATTAGTGGCAAAATAAATATATATTCACCATCCAGCGTTGCATATATCTGTTGAAAAGCCTGTTGTGTAAAAGCAGAAAAGAATTTGGGCCTAATTGATGTTCTGTGGTACAGTGATCTTTTAAGAAGCCCTATTTGCAGTGTATAAGTGGCGAAATAAAAATACATTCGCCGTCCAGCGTTGTACTTCTTCGTTGAAAAGCCTGTTGTGTAAAAGTAGAAAAAAGTGTTGGGCCTAATTGACATTCTGCAGTGCAGTGATATATTCTGAAGCCATGTTTGCCATGTATTAGTGGCAAAATAAAAATATATTTGGCGTCCAACATTGCATATATCTGTTGAAAAGCCTGTTCTATAAAAGTAGAAAAAAGATTGGGCCTAATTAACGTTCTGCGGTGCAGTGATATATTCTGAAGCCCTGTTTGTTGTGTATTAGTGGTGTAAGGGATCGTCTCTTATTTGGGGGTCATTGTCACTAGAGATGTCCCGAACTATTCGCCGGCGAACAGTTCCCGGCAAACATCGCATGTTCGCGTTCGCCGCGGCGTGCGAACATATGCGATGTTCGATTCGCCCCCTATACTTTATCATTGAGCAAACTTTGATCCTGTACCTCACGGTCAGCAGACACATTCCAGCCAATCAGCATACCCTCCCTCACAGACCCTCCCACCTCCTATCAAAAAGCAAGGACAGCATCCATCTTAGATTCATTCTGAAGCTGCAGTGTTAGTTAGAGCAGAGAGAGTGCTACTGCTGCTGAATTAATAGGGAAAGCATTATCTAGGCCAGTGTTCTATGTCCACTCCAGTCCTCAAAGACTCATCGGTTGCTTTCACACGAACGTGCTTTCACACAGAATTGCGGAATGGATGCGGACAAAAATTGCGGATGTGTGAATGGGGCCTTAGGTCCGGATGCGTTGCAGATGCGTTCAGTGAAAACTGTGCGATTTCACAGGCAAAACCATTCAGTTTTGCCTGCGTTTGCTTTCAGTTGTTTTTCCGCGCAGGTGCAATGCATTCTGATGCGTTTTTCAAGCGAGTGATAAAAAAACTAAAGGTTTTACAAACAACATCTCCTAGCAACCATCAGTGAAAAACGCAACGCACCTGCACTTGCTTGCGGATGCAATGCGTTTTTCACGTAGCCCCATTCACTTCTAAGGGGCTAGGGCTGCGTGAAAAACGCAGAATATAGAACATGCTGCAATTTTCATGCAACGCACAAGTGATGCGTGAAAAAAAACGCTCATCTACACAGATCCATTGAAATAAATGGGTCAGGATTCAGTGCGGATGCTATGTGTTCACGTCACGCATTGCACCCGCGCGGAAAACTCGCTCGTGTGAAAAGGGCCATCTGCTGTAAGGAGCGTCCTGACAGCACACCAAAAAGCCCTTTTTAGGGCTGGTACATCAGTCTGCTTTTATTTATTTTTTCTATATATATATATATATTGCAGTTGCTTGCCCGTGTGTGAGAGGCAGCAGGCCCACAGACTGTACTGTGTGCACACCACCTGATCAGTCAAACCCAAGGCAACATCATCGACCTCATCCCATATGCGTTTTTTCTGGATCGTGCCCTGCGAAGTGTGCTGGATCAGGCCGTAGATGAGCATGAAAAGGAAGAGTTGTGGTCACCATTACCACCAGAAGCAGCCTTGTCGTCGTCGATTGCTGGACCTGCGGCAATGCAGAGAGAGGAGTCTGAAGAGTCTGAAGAAAAGTAGTCAGAGGAGGAAGGTGGCTTTGAGGAGGTGGAAGACCAACCACAGCAGGCGTCCCAGGGGGCTTGTTGTCACCTTTCGGGGACCCTTGGTGTTGTACGTGGCTGGGTGGAGGAAGAGACCTTCAATGACGTCAGTGAGGACAAGGAACAGGAGATGGCTAGCTTGGTATCCAACCTTGTGCAAATGGGGTGTTTGCGGTTGTGCAAATGGACTGTTTGCGGTTGTTTGCAGTGCGTTAAACGGGGAGTTGGTTTGTCAGAGTTTGGTCTGTCACTGTGAAGCGGGCGTAACCCTTACACTACCTGATCGATACAACATCATACCTGATTGTATACACAAACTGGATGTTTTAAAGCACGTTATTCCAAACAATTTAGGAATGTTAGGTGATTTATGCCCTTTATGGATTAAACCCCGACTCTGCGCCAACTACATAATTTTCCATGGGAGTTTTGCCATGGATCCCCCTCCGGAATGCCAAAGTCCAGGTGTTAGTCCCCTTGAAACAACTTTTCCATCACTGTTGTGGCCAGAAAGAGTCCCTGTGGGTTTTAAAATTCGCCTGCCTATTGTAGTCTATGGCGGTTTGCCGAGTTCGCCTGTTTGCAAACATTTGCGGAAGTTGGCGTTTGCCGTTCGTGAACGGAAAATTTTATGTTCGCAACATCTTTTATTGTCACACACGTCTTCATGGACACCAGGATTTTAGGGGCCAAACTGTGCTTTGTTATGGCATACAGCATAACAACAAAACATACAATAACCAAAATAAACACCTTGACCAGCTGGGCCCTGACTACACAATACATGGCCCTGACTCAACTACAAAACCCTGTTCAAACACGTGCTCACATGCGGCTTTCCCAGCCCAATCCAGCAGCCTCGTATCTGTGACACAATAATTCCTTTTGGGGGAATGTGGCCCAGAAGACCTCCAGATTCAGGCTGTGCAACCCTTGCTCCAACAGGCGTCACTAGGTCCCCCAAATTTCAGGCTACGCAAGCCTTGTGGACCCTCAAGCCATCCTTGGCTGGGACCACACGGAGCCTCTCAGACTCCAGGTCTCTGTATCCCAGAGAATCTCTTCCCCCAGACTGACATACTGGGCGGGGCTTTATGCCAGCCTGATTACAGCAGGCCTCACCTGCGATCACATTAGTTGAAAGGGAAAGCCTGGACTGGAAGGGTATGGACTGGCAACTCCCTCTACCAAGCCTAGCCACCAGTCCCAGTAAAATCCAGCCCAGAACTAATAACCAAAACTGTCTCAGCAAACTATGCTTTGATGAGACCACTGCTGCCCTCTGGATTTTATTTGTCTCATCCAGCTGAGGTACCGGAGTGGGACAAACACACCTTCCAGCACTGTTCACATTATCACAGTGGCTAAATAAAAATATATATTCACCGTCCAGCGTTGCATTTGTCTGTTAAAAAGCCTTTTGTTTATAATTGGGAAAAAAAATGGGCCTAATTGACATTCTGAGGTGCAGTGTTATATTCTGAAGCGCTGTTTGCTGTGTATTAGTGGCGTAAAGAAAATATACAGTTGTGTTCAAAATTATTCAACCCCCAATTCTGTAAAGGGTTTTAGGGAATTTAGTGTACATTTGTAATTGTGTTCAGAATGAAATCTTACAAGGACTTTTTAAAGAACCAAATGCAACTAAAATGACATCAGTTGTTTTTGTAATACAGTATTAAATGTTTTTTTGTGTGATTTCTTCATTGACACAATTATTCAACCCCTTAAAGACTACCACTCTTAAGAACAGAGGTTCATTCAAGTGTTTTCGATCAGGTATTGAAAACACCTGTGGATGTCAAGGAGCACCAATCAAGCATAATAAGCACCAATTAGGCAGATTTAAAATGACTGTGATACTCAGCTCCTTCTAGACGTTTACTGGTGTGTTTATAAACATTGTGAAGTCAAGAGAATGGTCCAGGAAGACAAGAGAAGAGGTGATTTCTCTTCACAGGAAGGGCAATGGCTATAAGAAGATTGTAAAGATGTTAAACATACCAAGAGACACCATAGGAAGCATCATTCGCAAATTCAAGGCAAAGGGCACTGTTGAAACGCTTCCTGGTCGTGGCAGAAAGAAGATGCTGACTTCGCCTGCTGTGCGCTACCTGAAGCGCAAATTTTTCAAAAGTCCCCGTGTGACTGCTGAGGAACTGAAAAAAGATTTGTCAGATGCGGGTACTGAAGTTTCAGCTCAGACAATAAGGTGCACACTGCGTAATGAAGACCTCCATGCCAGAACTCCCAGGCGCACCCCCTTGCTGTCTCCAAAGAATAAGAAGAGTCAACTGCAGTATGCCAAAAGTCATGTGGACAAACCACAAAAGTTTTGGGATAGTGTTCTGTGGACTGATGAAACAAAATTAGAACTGTTTGGGCCCATGGATCAACGCTATGTTTGGAGGAGGAAGAACAAGGCCTATGAAGAAAAGAACACCTTGCCTACTGTGAAGCATGGTGGGGGGTCAATCATGCTTTGGGGCTGTTTTGCTTCTACAGGTACAGTGAAGCTTCAGCATGTGCAAGGTACCATGACTTTTCTTCAGTACCAGGGACTTAAAGAAAGCAGTTGCAGCGCGCAAGCCTTAGAATGTGACTGAACTGGAGGCTTTTGCCCATGAAGAATGGGCGAAGACACCCGTAGATCGCTGCAAGACACTTGTGTCAAGCTATGATTCACGTTTACAAGCTGTTATAACTGGAAAAGGGTGTTGTACTAAGTACTAAGATTGAATGTCACTTGGGGGTTGAATAAAACTGATAATGATGTGAGCACAGAAAAGACATTTGTGGTTATTTCATTATAAATGTTATGTTATATTTGTCTGACTTACAAGTGCCTCTTTGATTTAATTGTAAACAAGATGACTGAAATAATCAAAATCAATGTCAAACTGGCCAAACACTCAATTTCAGTGGGGGTTGAATAATTGTGAACACAACTGTATGTGCCGTCCAGTGTTGCATTTATCTGTTGAAAAGGATTTTGTGTAAAAGTAGAAAACAAGGGCCTAACTGACGTTCTGCAGTGCAGTGACATTTTCTGAAATCCTGTTTGCTGTTTATTGGTGGCGAAATAAAAATATATTCTCCATTCAGCGTTGCACTTATCTGTTGAAATAAATTAAGGCCTAACTGACGTTCTGCAGTGCAGTGATATATTCTAAAAGCCAGTCTGCTCTGTATTAGTGGCGAAATAAAAAATATTTCATCTAACATTTGATTATTTGATCTAACAGGGGAGTGGCAGAGACGTAAAGTTTTCTGGCGCAGGCAGAGGTTGCAGCAGAGTATGGGACCATGGCAGCAGGGGTCACTTCGAATG
This sequence comes from Bufotes viridis, assembly GCA_033119425.1. Classification (NCBI taxonomy): domain Eukaryota; kingdom Metazoa; phylum Chordata; class Amphibia; order Anura; family Bufonidae; genus Bufotes; species Bufotes viridis. The sequence goes on from CM065589.1 coordinate 261,814,162, forward strand.
GTTCTTGAATGGTTGACTCGATCTTCGACTTTGTCGAAAGTGACATCAGACACCCCCAGCCAAGAGTCAGTGGGTTCGTCAAACACAAACATTAGTTGGCATGGCCAAGGAGCAGGCCATGTGCCCTCACCTGTCCTCAACCTACCTCTGTCCTTTCCTTCACTAGTCAGGCAAGTAGTAATGAGGAGAGTGGCGTGGGAGCTGGTGTTGCGAGCGGTCAGGCTCCTGACCCAGAGACAGTTTAAGATGACATCTGTGACGTGCAGACAGTACTCGATGATGATGATGTAGATGATCGAACTTGGGAGCTGGGTGACGAAGGGACTTCATTTTATTTTATTTTTCTTTATATAATAATGTAATATTATAAAATCTGTTGTGTCCATGATAAATCTGCAGCATGGGGGCCCCGTGTGGCTTTCACACACTTTCAAAATAATCCTTCAGGCGAATAGATGCTGGATGACCGGGACGGTCCATGACCTTCCCAGGAGCCACTGTCGAGAGCAACGGTTCATTTCTGAGAACTGATGTGAACAGGCTGAAAGCCAAGGTAGTGGCCCAGTCACGAAGTGGGGAAGGTGGGAACAACATGAGAAGTCATCAGAGTAGCCAAATGACATATTTGTGAGGTGGAAGCAGCATGTGGAGACCACAGAGTGGCCCAATGACAGAGTCTGGAGGTGGCGACAGCACCAAGAAGAGGCAAGGTGACATAGTGTGAAGGTGTCTGCAGCATGAGGAGACCACACAGTGGCAAGGTGACATGGTGTGGAGGTGGCAACAGCATTAGGAGGCCACAGAGTGGCAAGGTAACATAGTGTGGAGGTGGCAGCAACATAAGAAGGCCACAGAGTGGCAAGGTGATATATATATATTTTTTTTTCAAATATATAAAAGTGGCAAATATATCTTTCTTTTGCCACTAATACACGCCACAAAAGGCGTTAGAACTTGCACCGCTGAACGGCAAATATATTTTTATTTTTCCACTTATACATGCTACAAAAGGCTTTAGAACACATAACTACACCGCCGATAGGCAAATATATTTATTTCTTTTTCCACTAATACACGCCACATAAAGCTTTAGAACAAATAACTGCACCGCTGATCAGCAAATATATTTTTTTATTTTTCTACTAATAGATGCCGCAAATGGCTTTAGAACATATAACTGCACCGCTGAATGGCAAATATATTTTACTTTTGCTACTAATACACAACAAAAAGGGCTGTAATTTTTGCACTTCACAACACAACAGCTAATAAGCCCTTTTTTCCCACTAATACAAGCCAAAAAATGCTTTAGAACATATAACTGCACCTCACAAGGGCATATAAGACATATAAATATTTCCTTGTGATAAACCCTGTTAATGTCTGTTTCAAACAGCACTTTCACCCTAATAAGAACAGTTTGCTGGAATTACAGACCTGTATACTGGCAATTTGGATCATTTGGGTCAGTGCAGCAAGGTGGAATAGTATTTTTTATATTACCCAGGCTGTAACCTCCCCTACTGAGTCCTGTTTAACATAAATGTTGCAGAATGATTCCTCCCTATGCGTTCGCTGCACCTTAAATAATCTTTCCCAGCACTTGTAAATCGTTTTTTAGCACAATCACATTTTTCTAAAACTGTTTTTTAGTGCCTGCTGACTTCTCTCCCTGCACTGAGTACACTGGTAAATGGCACAATCCAAGATGGCTGAGGCTATTTATAGGACTAAGACATCACAGGGCTGGCTGGCTGCTGATTGGCTGCATGCATGGCATTATAAGTAATTCCGCCTTCCCAGAATACCTTGCTCCATTAACTCACACGTGCAGCAGCCATTTTAGGAAAAAATGCAGTTCGTTACTAAGAAGCGTGAGGAAATTCGGATTCGGTGCGAATCGATTTTTTCCTTTAATTCGGATCAAATTCCACTTATTCAGCTTCGATTCGCTCATCTCTATTAATAACTTTTATTTCCATAAATGCAAATGCATTATAAATATTACACATTCAATTCCAAATAAAAAAAAATAACATTTCTTTAGTTTGTTTTTAATCCTTTACAGGTGGCAAAGAAAAAAGAATATTAGGTTACAGTGCCAGTATTTTTCTTAAAAATATTTTCAAATAACAGACAGGATCCGTTGTGCATCTCGTTTTTCCTTCCTTCTGACAGATCAGAAGAAGTGTCAAATAAATGATGATGTCAGCCAGGCAAAAAGCCAAAATAGTGGACCAGTCATGAAGTGGGGAGGGTGGGAAGAGCATGAGAAGTCCACAGAGTGACTCTATGACATAGTGGTGAGGTGGAAGCAGCATGAGGAGACTAGATAGTGGCCCAATGACAGGGTCTGGAGTTGGCAGCAGTATGAGTAGACCACAGAGCGGCACAATGACATAGTCTGGAGGTGGTGGCAGCATGAGTAGGACACAGAGTTGCATAATAACAGAGTCTGGAGGTGGCAGCAGCATGAGGAGACCACAGAGCGGCACAATGACAGTCTGGAGGTGGCAGCAGCATAAGGATACCACAGAGGGGCACAATGACATAGTCTGGAGGTGGCGGCAGCATGAGTAGGCCATAGAGTTGCACAATTACATAGTCTGGAGGTGGCAGCAGCATGAGGAGACCACAGAGTGGCACAATGACATAGTCTGGAGGTGGCAGCAGCATGAGTAGGCCACAGAGCGGCAAGGTGACATAATGTGGAGGTGGGTGGCAATAACAGTACCCGCTGAAGATGGTGGGTGAAAGAAGGAGCACTTGGCATCAGATGTGTGGCATCAAGCGGGTAACAGCATCAGAGTAGTAGCTGAGGATGGTAGCCAGAAGAAACCGATCTCTTTTAATCAAACTGCTGGTGTGGCACCATGGATGATCTAGTCTGATGTATCAGGCATTGGTGTGTGGAAATCCTGGCTAATCCACACCTGATTCAGTGTCCCACTATGTGCTATATGTGGTTACTTTAAACTCTTGCTAAATGTCATATCAAATGTGTTGTGGTATAATGCTGTAATTCCCTTTAACAGGCTGGCAATGTCATTTACCTTTATTCGTTTCTAGGTGGTGCTATATATAGATGGGGGGGGGGTAAAGTTAGTGTGTCCAATTATAATGAAGAGATTAGGAAGTTAATGGAGGAGGTGGAAATTAGTTTTTCCACCGAAATAATTCAAAAAAGATTTTACTGCACATAAGTGCAGCGCTTAATGCTGAATACAAGTTTATTCTGCACCGAAATATTTCCAAAAAGATTTTACCGCATATACTGTAAGTGCAGCTCTTAATGCTGAATATAATATTTCTTCCACAGAAATATTTAAAAAAGATTTTACAGCATATAAATGCAGCGCTTAACGCAGAATACAAGATTTTTCTCCACCGAAATAATTTTAAAAAGATTTTACCGCATATAACTGCAGCGCTGAACGCCGAATATCTTTTTCTACTAATATACTCCACTAAAGGCTTTACCACATATAGCAGGAACAGTGAACGCCGAGTATATTTTTCTTTTTCCACATATAAACGCCACTAAAGGCTTTTCAACAGAGGGTTATAGGCTTTCAGTTTAAAAAAAACAACAGCGTCTGAGGAGGAGTGATCTGAAGTGAACAGGACATAGCGGAGGAAGTAGGTCCCCGCTGGAAGAGCAAGACACGGTCCTCGTGCGGTTTCTGTGCTGCAGAAAAGTCTTCGTAGTGTCCAGAAAGCAATACCGCAGATAGATGCGGGCTGGTGTGAATTAGTTCGCATTTTTGTGAAGGGTTAGTGCATAGTTTATTCACCTGTATTGGTGTGCCGCTCTTATAGACGTCGTCATGTAAGCACACAGTGTGTGAAACGTAAATACAAAATTTCACCACAACGTAAGTCAGTCCATACCGCAAAAAAGACTTTTCCACATATAATTACAGCTCTGAATGCTAAATATATCTTGATTTTTCTACAGAAATACGCCCCTAAAGGCTTTACCACAGATAACTGCAACAGTGAATGCTGAATATATTTTTATTTTTCTACTGATATGCTTCAAAGTTTTTCAAGACATAAGTGCAGCAGCGAATGGCGAATACATGTTTCTTTTTCTACTAATATACGTCACTAAAGGTTTTTCTACATATGAGTGCACCAGCGAATGGTGAATGTACATTTCTTTTTCTACTGCTATATGTCAATAAAGATTTTTCGAGATATAAGTGCAGCAGTGAATGGCAAATGTATATTTCTTTTTCTACTGATATACGTCAATAAAGGTTTTTCTACATATAAGTGCACCAGCGAATGGCGAATTTATATTTCTTTTTCTACTGCAATACACCAGTAAAGGCTTTACCAGATATAACTGCAACAGTTAACTGAGAATATATTTTTCTTGTAGTACTGAAATACACCCCTATACGTTTTCACCAGAAATAACCTCAGAAGTGAACTGAGAATATATTTTTCTTGTTGGACTGAAATAGGCCACTATACGCTTTCACCAGAAATAACTGCAGAAGTGACCAGAGAATTAATTTTTCTTGTTGGACTGAAATACGCCCCTATACACTTTTACCAGAAATAACTGCAACAGTGCAGTGCGTATATATTTTTCTTGTTGTACTGAAATATGTCCCTATACGCTTTCAACAGAAATAACTGCAGAAGTTAACTGAGAATATATGTTTCTTGTAGTACTGAATAAGATAGTAAGATATAAGCCACTAAAGGCTTTTCAACATAACACTTGCAGCCCAATAACAAAAAGCTGGAATGACAGTGCTATCTAATGACTTTCCCTCCACTTGTAAATCACTTTCCTATTAATGTCCGAAGCACCTTCTGACATCTCTCTCGGCACTAAGATGCTGTGAAATGATTCCTCCCTATCCTTTCCCGGCACTTATAAATAGTTTTTTCTGTCTTTCTTTTCCACAATCTTTTTTCCACTTGCTGTCCCTAGTGCCTTCACACATCTGTCCCTGCTCTCTGAATGCTGGAAAATGTCTGACTTGTCGGGTTAATAATAATTAAATTAAGAATAATTAATTATAGTCATAAAAATAATTAACCATGAATTTTTCATAACTTCTTGAAATCATGACCTGGTAAATTGTAGATAACCCAATCGATACAATTCACATTTGAGTTCGACTATTTCCTCAGATAATAAGTTCTTTTCACGTGAGATGACATTAATGCTAAAGATGTCGTTTTGACATTAAATAATAATATGCGGGTATCATAAATATATGCAGATTTATTGGTTACACACATCTTTACAGACATCGGATACTAAGACTTTTAGGATTCCGCCATCAACACGTGATCCCATCTTGGGCCTCATCTATGCTAAAGAAACAACAGACATTATGAGCAACAACGCAGCAAAACTTTATCAAACATATAACTGCCTATTTTAGGCCTTTGACTTATGCCATACTTTAGCCAGCAGCTAGTTGAGGATTTTTATATATATATTATTTTTCCAAAGAAAAACAAACTGCAGAATATCAGGAATAGATATAACTATTCTTCCTCTGCCAGGCTAATACAGCCTTAGATGTTATGCCTAGGATCATAACCCAATCAATACTTTGAGACTACCTCGAAACAGAGTAATATATATGTGTCCATATATCTGCATGAAATACAGTGACGGCAAGTTAGTCACAATTGATAGGCAAACAATATGGTTAGTATAACTGTTCAGTCTTTTTTTTTTTTTCCATCCGATACCACCACCAATCACATGACATTTATGATGTGTCTCCATCTTCAAATTTTTGATTTTCCAATTTCAGTTCAACTCTTGCCTTTTTTAGTACTAAAATAAAACTATACACAAACATCATGTTAATGATTCTGCGGAAAAAATTGATTAGTAATCAATATCATTAATCATTTATTGACTTGCTATGATTATTAGCTCAATGAAGCAGTTTGTTTTGTTTACCGGACATTCCCATCTCAGCAAAGTATTAAACAACTTTTCTTTACTCTTTATTCACTTCATGAGGTAAAGAAATTACATTCAATGGAGTTGGGAGAATCTTACTCTTACTTTTTATTAGGCTGACTTAAGTAATCAGCTTGCAGCGCAGCTCTGCGACCTCTGACCTCTTCACAGACATGTACCTAGGACTTAGGAATGCGCTCCTTCCCCCCTCCCATCTTTAAGATGGTGGCTGCAAGAGAACTAATTGTACACCTTACACAGCTCTGTGATCCCTGGGAGTATACTGTGGTCTGCTTTTACCACAAACTACCCCTCATCCCCCCATGGGGATTATCATATCTGTGGCAATTGCAGATTGTACATTAGGATCTTATAAGAAAGCATGGTTATATTAGCATACGTAGCAATTTACCTATTTAATCACCTTTGGTTGCCCTGGATTACTACTCACATTCCCCTGTAATCTAGCACATCTTATTGAGTCAACTTAGTGACTGGAGTGCATTACTTTTATGGGTATCTTCTCCAAATATAGGAGGTATTGGGCTAAATTATAGTAAAATTTTGAGTCAAAATATGGACGACAGCCATAGACCCACTTTCTCATCTAGGCTTGCAAAGCCTGTGTTGGTTCCTTAAGTGACTTAACATTTTGGGAACAACTATGACAATTTTAGGTGATTTACGCATTTATGTTTCACAGGCAATACGACTTCTTATAACCAGTTTAAATGTCTTGCATTTATGCAATTTAGAATCAGAAACATGGAAAAGAAGAACAGGGTTACATCAACCTCATTAACCTGTTTAAAACTGTTCTCTTATAGATTCTATTTATCAATAACATCGGGTCAGACTTTTAGTATAAAGTTCCTCTATTATCATGTAATGCCCTGAGCTACTAAACTCAAACTCCCTGTAATCTGGACCTCAATAAAATCAACTACTGTGATCTGAGTCCATTACATATATGGGATAAATCTCCAACTATGGGAGTTAACTGGCCAGGAATTAATAGGAAGGTTCCTGAGTCAAACAAAGGACTAGAACCAGACCCTGTACTGCCTAGGCTAATGAAACCTACATCTGTTCCCTATCTTGGGACAATTTACAATTAACTTCTGGCGATACAAAAACATCACTTGTGGTTAGCATAGACAAACAACTCCTGATTTGATTTACATGTCATGCACTGGTTGCATCCGTGTAATAACACTTACTGCAACTACTCATTTGTGGTTATGGTATAGGCTTAACCCTTTCAGTACCAGGACAGTGATATTGACTATATATGGACCACACCCTTCTAAGGGTTGTAACCGTGATCTGGCTGTAGCATTCTAATGCCAGAAACAATATACATGACAATTAATCATTAATATGTCCTCTCATCAATAATCTCCACAATATATCTTCTTATCAAATATTAGCAAAATGTTATCTCATTAATATCTTGCTGGGGCCTCCATTTATGTCGGGTTAATAATAATTCAATTAAGAATTATTAATTATGGTCATAAAAATAATTAACCATGAATTTTTCATAACTTCTTGAAATCATGACCTGGTAAATTGTAGATAACCTAATCGATACGATTTACATCTGAGTCCGACTATTTCCTCAGATAATAAGTTCTTTTCATGTGAGATGACATTAATGCTAAAGATGTAGTTTTGACATTAAATAATAATTCGCGGGTATCATAAAAATATGCAGATTTATTGGTTACAAGGTTATAAACATAAATAAATAAAAACAATGATATATGCAAATGAATATATACGGAGTTGATATAAAGCATAACAAGCTTAACAATACATGTGAGTAGGAACAATTTGTCTAATATTTGCTTAGGGTATTAAAGTTCAGTTTTTTAGATCACTTCTGTTCACAGGAAACCTCATGATATCATGATGGGCATGTCTAATCCTAGACATCAATATGGAATGCTGAATACATTCCGCCCCCTTCTAACCAACTACACCTCACATGACTTCAAGAATGGGCAAATCCATACAAGGATATAACTTAGAAGAGATAACTGTATCCTTCCGTCTCATCCTGGACTATTTTCACATATATGACATTGGTAAGACTATTAATACAAACAACAGAAATGGGAAGAACTTGAAACAAGTCTTTCCAGTGGGAATTTATCACCTAGCTTGGTGAAGAATGGTACTATCAATATATTTATATATGCAATCATTTAATACATTGATAGATTATGAGAGTTGTGTTGAGCGAACAGTTCGAGCATAGTTCGGGTTCGTACCGAATTTTGGGGTGTTCGGGACCCGGACCCCAAACATTTTCAAAAAAGTTCGGGTTCGGGTCCGTTGTTCGGCGATTTCTTCCCGCTTTCTGAAGGGCTGCACAGCAGCCAATCAGCTAGCATTTTACTTCTTGCTCTAAGAAGCCATCACAGCCATGCCTACTAATGGCATGGCTGTGATTGGCCAAGTGCAGCATGTGACCCAGCCTCTATTTGAGCTGGAGTCATGTAGCGCCGCACGTCACACTGCTCTGATTAGTGTAGGGAGAGGACGCAACTTCTGTGAGGGTGAGATTAGGCAGGGAAATGTCAGCAAAAGCACCTAATGAAGTGATCGATCTACAGCTGTGAATCATTCAACTTCTGTTAGTTAATTGCTCACTGGTTTTTAGGCTGCACAGAACATTTTTCTGTCACTTTTTTCTGGGGTGATCGGCGGCCATTTTGTGACTTGTGGTGCACCAGCACAAGCTGCCACCAAGTCCATCAATCCATCAATACTAGTTTTTTTTGCTATATCCTACATCCGGGGCTTGGCTGTGCTTATTGTCACCCCTAGAAACTCAGGATAGCAATTTCTATATTTTATTAAGGGGTTAAATTCAACTGCCAAAATACCAATCCCCTAAATCTGGTGTTCCAGCTTTGGCTAGCCAAGTGTAATACTGTCTGCTGTCTGGCAAAGGATAGATTTTTTCTGTGGTGAAATTCAATTGCCAAAATAGCAATCCCATAAAACTGGTGTCCCAGCAGTGGCTGGCAAAGTAGAATAGTGTCCAGTAAAGGACATGTTTTGTTCTGGGGTGAAATTCAATATCCAAAATAGAAATACCGTAAATCAGTGGATTCAGCTGTGGATGGCCAAGTTTAAAAGTGTCCTGCAAAGAATATATTTTGTTCTGGGGTGAAATTCAATTGCCAAAATAGCAATACCCTGAATCTGGTGTTCCAGCTGTGACTGGACAATTTCCTTAGTGTGCGTCAAAGGATATATTATTTTCTGGGGTGAAAGTCAGTAGCAAAAATAGAAATACACTTAATCTGGTGTCCCAGCAGTGGCTGGCCAAGTTTTATAGTGTTCGGCAAAGGATATATTCTGATCTGGGGTGAAAATCAATTGCCAAAATAGCTATCCCCAAAATCTGGTGTCCCAGCAGTGGCTTTCAAAGTATAATAGTGTCCGGCAAAGGATATATTCTGTTCTGGGGTGAAATTCAATTGCCAAAATAGCAATCCCCTAAATCTGGTGTCCCAGCAGTGGCTGGCAAAGTATAATAGTGTCCGGCAAAGGATATATTTTGTTCTGGGGTGAAATTTAATTGCCAAAATAGCAATACCCTGAATCTGGTGTTGCAGCTGTTGCAGGCCTAGTTTAAATCTGTCCGTAACAGGGTATATTTTTTTCTGGGGTGAAATTCAATTGCCAAAATAGCAATACCATAAATCTGTGGTTTCAGCTGTGGCTGGCCAAGTTTAATAGTGTCCGGCAAAGGATATATTTTGTTCTGAGGTAAAACTTAATTGCCAAATTAGCAATACCCTGAATCTGGTGTTCCAGCTGTGACTGGACAATTTTCCTAGTGTCCGTCAAAGGATATATTAATTTCTGGGGTGAAAGTCAGTAGCAAAAATAGAAATACAGTAAATCTGGTGTCCCAGCAGTGGCTGGCAAAGTTTAGGAGTGTCGGGCAAAGGATATTTTTTGTTCTGGGGTGAAATTCAATTGCCAAAATAGCAATCCCCTGAATCTGGTGTTCCAGCAGTTGCAGGCCTAGATTAAATCTGTCCGTAACAGGGTATATTTTTTTCTGGGGTAAAATTCAATTGCCAAAATAGCAATACCATAAATCAGTGGTTTCAGCTGTGGCTTGAAAAGTTTCATAGTGTCCGCAAAGGATATGTATTGTTCTGGGGTGAAATTCAATTGCCAAAATGACAATACCATAAATCAGTGGTTTCAGCTGTGGCTGGCCAAGTTAATAGTGTCCGGCAAAGGATATATTTTGTTCTGGGGTGAAATTCAATTGCCAAAATAGCAATGCCCTGAATCTGGTGTTCCAGCTGTTGCAGGCCTAGTTTAAATCTGTCCGTAACAGGGTATATTTTTTTCTGTGGTGAAATTCAATTGCCAAAATAGCAATACCCTGAATCTGGTGTTCCAGCAGTTGCAGGCCTAGTTTAAATCTGTCCGTAACAGGGTATATTTTTTTCTGGGGTGAAATTCAATTGCCAAAATAGCAATACCCTGAATCTGGTGTTTCAGCTGTTGCAGGCCTAGTTTAAATCTGTGCGTAACAGGGTATATTTTTTTCTGGGGTGAAATTCAATTGCCAAAATAGCAATACCATAAATCTGTGGTTTCAGCTGTGGCTGGCCAAGTTTAATAGTGTCCGGCAAAGGATATATTTTGTTCTGGGGTAAAACTTAATTGCCAAATTAGCAATACCCTGAATCTGGTGTTCCAGCTGTGACTGGACAATTTTCCTAGTGTCCGTCAAAGGATATATTAATTTCTGGGGTGAAAGTCAGTAGCAAAAATAGAAATACAGTAAATCTGGTGTCCCAGCAGTGGCTGGCAAAGTTTAGGAGTGTCGGGCAAAGGATATTTTTTGTTCTGGGGTGAAATTCAATTGCCAAAATAGCAATCCCCTGAATCTGGTGTTCCAGCAGTTGCAGGCCTAGATTAAATCTGTCCGTAACAGGGTATATTTTTCTGGGGTAAAATTCAATTGCCAAAATAGCAATACCATAAATCAGTGGTTTCAGCTGTGGCTTGAAAAGTTTCATAGTGTCCGCAAAGGATATGTATTGTTCTGGGGTGAAATTCAATTGCCAAAATGACAATACCATAAATCAGTGGTTTCAGCTGTGGCTGGCCAAGTTAATAGTGTCCGGCAAAGGATATATTTTGTTCTGGGGTGAAATTCAATTGCCAAAATAGCAATGCCCTGAATCTGGTGTTCCAGCTGTTGCAGGCCTAGTTTAAATCTGTCCGTAACAGGGTATATTTTTTTCTGTGGTGAAATTCAATTGCCAAAATAGCAATACCATAAATCAGTGGTTTCAGCTGTGGCTGGTCAAGTTTCATAGTGTCCTCCACAGGATGTATTTTTTTCTGGGGTGAAATTCAATTGCCAAAATAGCAATACCATAAATCAGTGGTTTCAGCTGTGGCTGGCCAAGTATAATAGGGTCCGGCAAAGGATATATTTTGTTCTGGGGTGAAATTTAATTGCCAAAATAGCAATACCATAAATCAGTGGTTTCAGCTGTGGCTGGCCAAGTTTCATAGTGTCCTCCAAAGGATATATTTTTTATTGGGGTGAAATTCTATTTCCAAAACAGCAATACCATAAATCAGGGGTTTCAGCTGTGGCTGGCCAAGTTTCATAGTGTCCTGCAAAGGATATATTTTGTTCTGGGGTGAAATTCAATTGCCAAAATAGCAATACCATAAATCAGTGGTTTCAGCTGTGGCTGGCCAAGTATAATAGTGTCCGGCAAAGGATATATTTTGCTCTGGGGTGAAATTCAATTGCCAAAATAGCAATACCCTGAATCTGGTGTTCCAGCAGTGGCTGGCAAAGTATAATAGTGTCCGGCAAAGGATATATTTTGTTCTGGGGTGAAATTCAATTGCCAAAATAGCAATACCCTGAATCTGGTGTTCCAGCTGTTGCAGGCCTAGTTTAAATCTGTCCGTAACAGGGTATATTTTTTTCTGTGGTGAAATTCAATTGCCAAAATAGCAATACCATAAATCAGTGGTTTCAGCTGTGGCTGGTCAAGTTTCATAGTGTCCTCCACAGGATGTATTTTTTTCTGGGGTGAAATTCAATTGCCAAAATAGCAATACCATAAATCAGTGGTTTCAGCTGTGGCTGGCCAAGTATAATAGGGTCCGGCAAAGGATATATTTTGTTCTGGGGTGAAATTTAATTGCCAAAATAGCAATACCATAAATCAGTGGTTTCAGCTGTGGCTGGCCAAGTTTCATAGTGTCCTCCAAAGGATATATTTTTTATTGGGGTGAAATTCTATTTCCAAAACAGCAATACCATAAATCAGGGGTTTCAGCTGTGGCTGGCCAAGTTTCATAGTGTCCTGCAAAGGATATATTTTGTTCTGGGGTGAAATTCAATTGCCAAAATAGCAATACCATAAATCAGTGGTTTCAGCTGTGGCTGGCCAAGTATAATAGTGTCCGGCAAAGGATATATTTTGCTCTGGGGTGAAATTCAATTGCCAAAATAGCAATACCCTGAATCTGGTGTTCCAGCAGTGGCTGGCAAAGTATAATATTGTCCGGCAAAGGATATATTTTGTTCTGGGGTGAAATCTGTCCGTAACAGGGTATATTTTTTTCTGGGGTAAAATTCAATTGCCAAAATAGCAATACCATAAATCAGTGGTTTCAGCTGTGGCTTGAAAAGTTTCATAGTGTCCGCAAAGGATATGTATTGTTCTGGGGTGAAATTCAATTGCCAAAATGGCAATACCATAACTCAGTGGTTTCAGCTGTGGCTGGCCAAGTTAATAGTGTCCGGCAAAGGATATATTTTGTTCTGGGGTGAAATTCAATTGCCAAAATAGCAATGCCCTGAATCTGGTGTTCCAGCTGTTGCAGGCCTAGTTTACATCTGTCTGTACAGGGTATATTTTTTTTCTGGGGTGAAATTCAATTGCCAAAATAGCAATACCCTGAATCTGGTGTTCCAGCAGTTGCAGGCCTAGTTTAAATCTGTCCGTAACAGGGTATATTTTTTTCTGTGGTGAAATTCAATTGCCAAAAGAGCAATACCATAAATCAGTGGTTTCAGCTGTGGCTGGTCAAGTTTCATTGTGTCTTGCACAGGATATATTTTTTTCTGGGGTGAAATTCAATTGCCAAAAGAGCAATACCATAAATCAGTGGTTTCAGCTGTGGCTGGCCAAGTATAATAGTGTCCGGCAAAGGATATATTTCGTTCTGGGGTGAAATTTAATTGCCAAAATAGCAATACCTTAAATCAGTGGTTTCAGCTGTGGCTGGCCAAGTTTCATAGTGTCCTCCAAAGGATATATTTTTTATTGGGGTGAAATTCTATTTCCAAAATAGCAATACCATAAATCAGGGGTTTCAGCTGTGGCTGGACAAGTTTCATAGTGTCCTGCAAAGGATATATTTTGTTCTGGGGTGAAATTCAATTGCCAAAATAGCAATACCATAAATCAGTGGTTTCAGCTGTGGCTGGCCAAGTATAATAGTGTCCGGCAAAGGATATATTTTGTTCTGGGGTGAAATTCAATTGCCAAAATAGCAATCCCCTAAATATGGTGTCCCAGCAGTGGCTGGCAAAGTATAATAGTGTCCGGCAAAGGATATATTTTGTTCTGGGGTGAAATTCAATTGCCAAAATAGCAATACCATAAATCAGTGGTTTCAGCTGTGACTGGCCAAGTTTTATAGTATCCGTCAAAGGATAGATTTTGTTCTGGAGTGAAATTCAATTGCCTATATAGTAATAACCTGAATCTGGTGTTCCAGCTGTTGCAGGATGAGTGTTAATCTGTCCGTAAAAGTGTATATTACACTCAAGGTGTATATACAAGTGCTGAGAGGGTCATCCTCAATAACTACCGTGCATCTCCCATTGTATTTCTGTCCATTTAAGGGTATATTACACAAAGTGTTAAAATACAACTACTGAAGGCATAATCCTACATATTTTTTCACACGCTACTGTACATCTCCAAGTGTAAATCTGTCCATAAAGGATACATTTCATCCAGGGCCTAAATACTAGGCCTACAATTGATATTCCCCAAAATCAGAGGTTACTGCTGTGCCTGTATTAGTGTAATATGGTACATACATAAATAGGCAGATAGTGTTAGGTTCCTGCAAAAAAAGGCCTGAATTTGAAATCAATACATTGGGCCAAATATTTTTTTTCTTATTGTGGTGCTTGGTGAATGGTAACAATGAGGAAAACATCTAGTAAGGTACGCGGTCGTGGTGGTGTTAGTGGACCCTCTGGTGCTGGGAGGGGACGTGGCCATTCTGCCACAGCCACACGTCCCAGTGAACCAACTACCTCAGGTTCCAGTACCCGCCAGAATTTACAGCAATATTTGGTGGGGCCCAATGCCGTTCTAAGGATGGTAAGGCCTGAACAGATACAGACGCTAGACAATTGGGTGACCGACAGTGGATCCAGCACATTCACAACATTATCTCCCACCCAGTCTTCTGCAGAAGGCGCACAGGTGGCACCTGAAAACCGAGCCCATCAGTCTGTCACATCACTCCCATGCATATCAGGGAAACTGTCAGAGCCTCAAGTTATGCAGCAGTCTCTTATGCTGTTTGAAGACTCTGCTGGCAGGGTTTCCCAAGGGAATCCACCTAGCCCTTCCCCAGTAGTGGAAGACATAGAATTTACTGATGCACAACCACTGATGTTTCCTCATAATGAGGACATGGGAATACCACCTCATCGGAGTCCACACGTCTCTGATGATGACGAAACACATTGCCAACTGCTGCGTCTTTCTGCAGTGTGCAGACCGAACAGGAGGTCAGGGAGGAAGACTGTGTGGAAGACGATGCAGGGGACGATGAGGTCCTAGACCACACATGGATTGAAGGTCATGCCACTGACTTTCATAGATCAGAGGAAGAGGCAGTGGTGAGACCGAGCCAACAGCGTAGCAAAAGAGGGAGCAGGGGGCAAAAGCTGTACAGCCGCCGCCAAGAGAGATCGCCTGCTACTGGCCACTGCCACCAGGGACCGAGCAGCCCAAAGGCGGCTTCAAGGAGTTCCCTGGCATGGCACTTCTTTAAACAATGTGCTGACGACAAGACCGGAGTGGTTTGCATGCTGTGCCATCAGAGCCTGAAGCGAGGCATTAACGTTCTGAACCTTAGCACAACCTGCATGACCAGGCATCTACATGCAAAGCATGAACTGCAGTGGAGTACACACCTTAAAAGCAAGGAACTCACTCAGGCTCCCCCTGCTCCCTCTTCTGCTGCTGCCTTGGCCTCTTCCTCCTCCTCAGGAGGAATGTTGGCACCTGCCGCCCACCAAACAGAGGATGTGCCACCGACACCACCACCTGCGTCACCAAGCATCTCCACCATGTCACACGGCAGCGTTCAGCTCTCCATCTCACAAACCTTGGCGAGAAAGCGTAAATTCCCACCTAGCCACCCTCGAGCCCTCGGCCTGAATGCGAGCATTTCTAAACTTCTGGCCTTTGAAATTCTGTCATTCAGGCTGGTGGACACAGCTTCAAACAGCTGATGGCGATGGTTGTCCCACAGTATGTTGTTCCCAGCCGCCTCTACTTCTCCAAGACAGCCGTGCCTTCCCTACACAACCAAGTATCCGATAAAATCAAGTGTGCACTGCGCAACGCCATCTGTGGCAAGGTCCACCTAACCACAGATATGTAGACCAGTAAGCACGGCCAGGGACGCTATATCTCCCTAACTGCACACTGGGTGAATGTAGTGGCGGCTGGGCCCCAGGCGTTGATTTCCTTGGCGCACATCCTTCTGCCGCCAAGGATCGCAGGGCATCATTTTTTGCCTCCTGTAGCATCCTCCTCCTACTCGGCTTCCTCCTCCTCTGCTTCCACTAGCTCATCCAGTCAGCCACACACCTTCACCACCAACTTCAGCACAGCCCGGGGTAAACGTCAGCAGGCCATTCTGAAACTCATATGTTTGGGGTACAGGCCCCACACCGCACAGGAGTTGTGGCGGGGTATTGAACAACAGACCGACGACTGGTTTCTTAACCAAATCTCTTTTTATTGGTTACATGCAAAAGTCTGTAAGGCAAGAACATCATATGCAAATTGGTAAATGAGACAATAGTCAACAAGGCTAGACATATCATACAGAAATGCCAAAGTACAGAATCATGACAGTAGTACATTTCTCTTATTGTCAGTGCAAAAGACACTTCCAATATAGAAGCATAAGGGAGCAGTATGGCCAGCAAATTAAGTATAATATAAACATAAAAATAGGAGGTGGACTTGTAAGAGACAACAATCAAGAAGTAAAGGCTAGTATAGGTGAATGAGAAGGAGGGGAGGGGGGAGGGGGAGAGGCGGGGGACGACGACATAATGTCTACTCTACTGAGGAGCCTTTCGGAAATCTCGCCATGGGCGCCACAACTGGAGGTATCTGGAGTGGGTGTAGGTTTCCCAGTGTGCCATCTCCTCAAACCTAACCAGCTGGTCCACCTTTTCCATCCAGTGTTGGATAGAAGGAGGGGATGTTTTTTTTCCCACAAGAAAGGTATCAGCAGACGAGCTGCTGTGATAAGGATGGTGGCGAGATTATTTTTATATGGTGTTAGGGAAGTGTTTGGGCACCATAGAAGTATTAGTTTCTGGTCTAACTCTATGGTGGTAGAGCATATCTTATTAATCATTGATTCTACTGAGTTCCAAAAGGGGGTTATTTTCTAATTCTTACATCGCCACCATATATGTGAGAGCGAGCCGACCTCCAACCCACACTTCCAGCAGACCTCAGATATCTCCGGGTGAATGCTGTGGAGAAATTGTGGAGTTTCATACCAGCGTGTCAGAAGTTTGTATGAGTTCTCCTGAATTCTGATGCAGCGACTGAAGCCGTGTGAGTGTGCTAATATAAACGCCCGCTCTGGATCGCTGAGATGTAGGGACAGTTCTCTCTCCCAAGAGCGAAGAAAGCTAAATTCCTGCATGGACGAGGACAAAAGCTCTTTGTACGTTATGGAAAGAGGTCTGCTGGGGGGTCGGCCGGACCTCAGCCTCCGCTCCATCCAGGTTGGGGAATCATGGCGGTTAGTGTCGAGCTGCAGAAGCCGAATATCTTTTTTAAAACCATGCAAATATAGAAAGGGTGCTGATAAGACCTGAGGCAAGTGTAGGATTTCTTCCCAAATCAGCCTCCCCTCTTCAACTGGGATATCCTCCAACTTATAATTAGTCAGACGTGCCCATATTCCCGATGGGGCCCGGGTCGTGGGATGAATATAGGATTGTAATAAGGGTAGAGGCAGAGCTTGTCTGGGGAATCTGATTACCTTTGTCTGGTATAGGGAGGACCAGATAAGAAGTATTCCCTTCCATAATAGGTGCAACTTAGTAGTCGAGGGGGGGCATGGGCGTATGCCCCATAAAATTGAATTCTCCTGACTGGTAAGCAAGGCTTGTTCCATATGCGTGCAAATGTTATCTGGCTTACCAGTGAGGAGAGTGATGCCCCTGCACATGAGGTTGGCCCTGTAATAAAGGTGTATGTCAGGCATACCAAAACCTCCAAATCTCCTTTCCCTGGTCAAGGTGGTGTATGCTATCCTAGGGGAGCGACCTCTCCAAAGAAAGAATGACAACAACCGGCGGACTTCTGTGAAATAAGACTGGGGCAACCAGATCGGCAAGGTCTGAAGGAGATACAGAAACTTAGGGACAATATAGGTTTTTAGGTAGTTTTTTCTCCCTACCCATGAGACAAATGGCAGTTTAAGAGATTGTAGATGGGATCTGATAGCGTGCAAGAGCGGCAGATAATTGGAAGAAAACAGTTCCTTGGGGTCACTAGTTACCCAAATGCCCAAATAGGGGATGTCCCGTGAGGCCCATTGAAAGGGGGTATTACATTTGAGAGAAGCAACCGTACCTGCAGAGCAGGACAGATTCAAGGCCATGGACTTAGTATAATTAATTTTAAAATTGGAAATGCGTCCAAATTCCTCAAAACAATAAAGCAGATTGGGGAAAGATTCTCTAGGGCTCGAGGTCATCACCAAGAGGTCAACAGCAAATGCTGCCGTCAGATGTCTCTGGTGGCCTATGGAGATGCCCTCAATCCCAGGTAACTGGCGGATTCTACACAATAATGTCTCCATGACCAACACAAAGAGGGAGGGGGAGAGAGGGCACCCTTGCCGAGTGCCATTTGATATCACAAACGCAGGTGAGAGGGTGCCGTTCACTTTGACCCTAGCAGACGGGGCCCGTAAAGCGTGAACACAGCATCTATGAATTGAGCCGGCAGTCCGAACCTCGACAGGGCCTTAGACATAAATTGCCAACTGACCCTGTCAAAAGCCTTGTCTGCATTTGTGCTTAACAGCGCAAGTGGCTTAGAGTTGTTCCGAGCCCAGGACATCAGATGCAGCACCCGTACAGTATTCTCACAGCCCCGCCCTCCAGGAACAAACCCGACCTGTTCTCCATGAATAGTATCTGGCAATAGCGATTGGAGACGCTGTGCCAGAATCTTCGCCCACAATTTAACGTCCCCGTTTAGTAGAGAAATAGGGCGATAGCTGCCACATTCTAGGGGATCCTTATTTTCCTTGGGGAGAATAGTGACGTGAGCCATCAGGGATTGGGGCGGTAGGGTGCCACCAGCAAGCAGACTATTGCAGAGGGAACGGAAGTGTGGTACAAGGATTGTTTTGAAGGTCTTGTAATATGAAATTTTTAGACCATCAGGTCCGGGGCTTTTCCCGGAGGGGATAGAGGCCAGTACTTTAAGGATTTCAGAGTCTGTGACCGGGGCGAGAAGCTGGGAGGCCTGGGAAGAGGATATGGATGGAAGGTAAAGCGAATGCAGGAACTTTTCAGTTTCCGCAGCAATTGCCTCTGGAGTGGACCGCTCCGGGAGGGGTAAATTGTATAAGTTTGAGTAATAAGAGCAAAACGCCTGTGCAAACTCAGGCGTGGTTTTATGAGTAGGACCCGAGTGGTCTTTTATTGCAGGGATAAAAGAGTCCATGCGTTGCTTTTTGCTAAGAGCTGACATCAGTCTATTTCCACGATCCCCATGGGCATATGCTTTGAATTTAGAGCGAAATAACAACTTTGCCGAGGAAGCATTTAAAAGGTTCCTAAGGTCATTTCTAGCATTATACAGGTCAGTGGCCACTTGAGAGGTTTGGTTTTGTTTGTGGGAAAGCTCAAGTGCTGTGACCAGGGCAACCAAAGAGCTCTGGGCCTGAGTGCGAAGTTTCTTCAGATGGGAGCTAAGAGCTATCAGTTCGCCACGTATCACAGCCTTATGTGACTCCCAGATGATGGAAGGGGATGGCGGAGAGGAGCCTAAAGTATTAATGTGGAAAAATTCGGTTAATGCCGCTGACAGTTTGGTAACATTATCAGGAGACTGGATGAGAGTCTCGTTCAGTCGCCAGAGCCATTCTTTCCTTGGGAGGTCAGAGAGGGAGATGGTCAGGGAGATCGGGGCATGATCGGAGAGGACTGTGTTCCCAATTCCAGCATTGGTAACTAGATGAGCCCTAGTTGAGGAAAGGAAGAGATAATCAAGCCTATGGTATGAGGCTTTCGCGTGGGAGTAAAACGTGTAATCTCTGCTAGATGGGTAAAGAGTACGCCACATATCTATCACATCTAACTTTTTCAAAGAGACCTTGAGACGTCTAAGAAGTCTATGTGTAATGGCTGACCTGCCAGAGGAAGAATCCAAGGACGGCTCTAGAGCCACATTGAAGTCTCCTCCCAATATAAGCATACCTTCTTTAAATGTAAGCAGCTGGCTGAGGGTCTGAATGAGCCACTGGACCTGACCCCTGTTAGGGGCATATACATTGGCAAGTGTCACTGGGGTATCTGCGATAAGGCCCTTGAGAAACAAGAAGCGTTCTTCAGGGTCAGAAGAGGTCGCAAGTAGCTTAAAGGGGAGCCCCTTATGCACTACAATACTGACCCCACGGCTGGCTGAAGTATGAGTGCTATGATACCATTGGTTAAATTTAGCAGAGGGAAGATTTGGGATTTTAGTGGCTTTAAAGTGGGTCTCCTGAAAGTAAGCTATAGAAGTCTTACTTTTCATTAGGAGGGTGATTACTTGTGATCGCTTACATGGCTCATTCAGACCCCGAGCATTAATAGAGGATACCACAATCTCAGACACAGACATATCTTACAGTGTTTGGCAGGACATAAAACGCAATTCGTAGATACATTATGGCACTCAGAGAGTAAGACATTGTAGAAGGGGTGAAGGAAGGTGTACGGAATAGGGCACAGGGAGAGACAGGTAGGATAACAAGGTAGGGGGCGAGGCAAAAGAACTTAATGCAGATTGGAACAAACATGAGAGATCTCACAGGGCGCCTGATGTATAACGGATCCTTTTTCATCACGAATACACGCCGGGATCCATCGGGGGGGGGCCCCCACAAGACCACTGAGAGCCTAAGGGAGGCTTCCAGTGTGGGGAGGGACCTCAGAATGCGGATGAACCGATGCTGGCCGTCTGTGCGCGCTTCCGGCGTTCACATCCTGACGCTGCTCGCCTGTCTGCGCTACAGCGTAACGTCGGCCTTCCCGCTCACCGCCTCATATGCGACGTGCCCACCAGGTGGAACTCCACCTTACACATGCTGGAGAGACTGTGCGAGCAGCAGCAGGCCATAGTGGAGTTTCAGCTGCAGCACGCACGCGTCAGTCGCACTGCGGAACAGCACCACTTCACCACCAATGATTGGGCCTCCATGCGAGACCTGTGTGCCCTGTTGCGCTGTTTCGAGTACTCCACCAACATGGCCAGTGGCGATGACACCGTTATCAGCATTACAATATCACTTCTATGTCTCCTTGAGAAAACGCTTAGGGCGATGATGGAAGAGGAGGTGGCCCAGGAGGAGGAGGAGGATGAGGGGTCATTTTTAGCACTTTCAGGCCAGTCTGTTAGAAGTGGCTCAGAGGGAGGTTTTTTGCAACAGCAGAGGCCAGGTACAAATGTGGCCAGCTAGGGCCCACTACTGGAGGAAGAGGAGGATGAGGAGGAGGTGGAGGAGGATAAGGATGAAGCAGGTTCACAGCGGGGTGGCACCCGACACAGCTCAGGCCCATCACTGGTGCGTGGCTGGGAGGATGCGGAGGACGATGACGATACGCCTCCCACAGAGGACAGCTTGTCCTTACCTCTGGGGAGCCTGGCACACATGAGCGACTACATGCTGCAGTGCCTGCGCAATGAAAGCAGAGTTGCCCACATTTTAACGTGTGCGGACTACTGGGTTGCCACCATGCTGGATCCCCGGTACAAAGACAATGTGCCCACCTTAGTTCCTGCACTGGAGCGTGATAGGAAGATGCGCGAGTACAAGCGCACGCTGGTAGAGGCGCTCCTGAGAGCATTCCCAAATGTCACAGGGGAACAGGTGGAAGCCCAAGGCGAAGGCAGAGGAGGAGCAAGAGGTCGCCAATGCAGCTGTGTCACGGCCAGCTCCTCTGAGGGCAGGGTTAGCATGGCAGAAATGTGGAAAAGTTTTGTCTCCACGTCACAGCTAACTGCACCACCACCTGATATGGAACGTGTTAGCAGGAGGCAGCATTTCACTAACATGGTTGAACAGTACGTCTGCACACCCCTCCACATACTGACTGATGGTTCGGCCCCATTCAACTTCTGGGTCTCCAAATTGTCCACGTGGCCAGAGTTAGCATTTTATGCCTTGGAGGTGCTGGCCTGCCCGGCGACCAGCGTTTTGTCTGAACGTGTATTCAGCACGGCAGGGGGCGTCATTACTGACAAACGCAGCAGCCTGTCCACAGCCAACGTGGACAAGAGGACGTTCATAAAAATGAACCAGGCATGGATCCCACAGAACCTGTGCCTCTCTTGTGCAGAATAGACATTTATAACTGCCTCCCCCTCAACCATGTATTCTTGTACTTCGGGGCACTTCTTTATTGAATCCTCATTTTTTTAACTTCACCATGATCTTGCGGTGCAACCCAAAGTTGAATGAACCTCTCCTCAATCTGGGCGCCGGGGCCCAAATAACTGAAAGTGGCCTGTTACAATGGTGGGTGATATGAAGCCTGAACCTCTGCCATGCGACCTCTCTCCTCTGTCTGGGGGCCGTGGGCTAAATAACTGAAAGTGGCCTTCTCCAGTGGTGGGTAAAATGACGCATGATTATCTGCTGTGGGAACTCTCTCTTCTGTCTGGGTGCTGGGGACTAAATAACTGAAAGTGGCCTTCTCCAGTGGTGGGTGATATGAGGCATGATTCTCTGCTGTGGGACCTCTCTCCTCTGTCTAGGTGCTGGGGCCGAAATAACTGAAAGTGGCCTTCTCCAGTGGTGGGTGATATGACGCCTTATTCCTTGCTATGGGACCTCTCTCCTCTGTCTGGGTGCTGGGGCCTAAATAACTGAAAGTGGCCTTCTCCAGTGGTGGGTGATATGACGCCTTATTCCTTGCTGTGGGACCTCTCTCCTCTGTCTGGGTGCTGGGGCCTAAATAACTCAAAGTGGCCTTCTCCAGTGGTGGGTGATATGACGCCTTATTCTCTGCTATGGTTATGGGACCTCTCTCCTCTGTCTGGGTGCTGGGGCCTAAATATCTGAAGGTGGCCTTCTGCAGTGGTGGGTGATATGACGCCTTATTCTCTGCTATGGGATCTCTCTCCTCTGTCTGGGTGCTGGGGCCTAAATAACTGAAAGTGGCCTTCTCCAGTGGTTGGTGATATGACGCCTTATTCCTTGCTGTGGGACCTCTCTCCTCTGTCTGGGTGCTGGGGCCTAAGTAACTCAAAGTGGCCTTCTCCAGTGGTGGGTGATATGACGCATGATTCTCTGCTGTGGGACCTCTCTCCTCTGTCTGGGTGCTGAGGCCAAAATAACTCAAAGTGGCCTTCTCCAGTGTTGGATGATATGACGCCTTATTCCTTGCTGTGGGACCTCTCTCCTCTGTCTGGGTGCTGGGGCCTACATAACTCAAAGTGGCCTTCTCCAGTGGTGGGTGATATGACGCATGATTCTCTGCTGTGGGACCTCTCTCCTCTGTCTGTGTACTGGGGCATAAATAACTGAAAGTGGCCTTCTACAGTGGTGGGTAATATGACGCTTAATTCTCTGCTGTGGGACCTCTCTCCTCTTTCTGGGTGCTGGGGCCTAAATAACTGAAAGTGGCCTTCTCCAGTGGTGGGTGATATGACGCATGATTCTCTGCTGTGGGACCTCTCTCCTCTGTCTGGCTGCTGGGGCCTAAATAACTGAAAGTGGCCTTCTCCAGTGGTCGGTAATATGACACCTTATAGAAACATAGAAACATAGAATGTGTCGGCAGATAAGAACCATTTGGCCCATCTAGTCTGCCCAATATACTGAATACTATGAATAGCCCCAGGCCCTATCTTATATGAAGGATGGCCTTATGCCTATCCCATGCATGCTTAAACTCCTTCACTGTATTTACAGCTACCACTTCTGCAGGAAGGCTATTCCATGCGTCCACTACTCGCTCAGTAAAGTAATTCTTCCTGATATTACTTTTAAACCTTTGCCCCTCTAATTTAAAACTATGTCCTCTTGTAGCAGTTTTTCTTCTTTTAAATATTCTCTCCTCTTTTACCGTGATGATTCCCTTTATGTATTTAAAAGTTTCTATCATATCCCCTCTGTCTCTTCTTGCTTCCAAGCTATACATGTTGAGGTCCTTTAACCTTTCCTGGTAAGTTTTGTCCTGCAATCCATGTACTAGTTTAGTAGCTCTTCTCTGAACTCTCTCCAAAGTTTCAATATCCTTCTGCAGATATGGTCTCCAGTACTGCACACAATACTCCAAATGAGGTCTCACTAGTGCTCTGTAGAGCGGCATGAGCACCTCCCTCTTTCTACTGTTAATGCCTCTCCCTATACACCCAAGCATTCTGCTGGCATTACCTGCTGCTCTATGACATTGTCTGCCCACCTTTAGGTCGTCTGATATAATGACCCCTAAATCCCTTTCCTCAGATACTGAGGTTAGTACTGTATCACTGATTTTATATTGTGCTCTTGGGTTTTACGCCCCAGGTGCATTATCTTGCACTTATCGACATTAAATTTTAGTTGCCAGATTTTTGACCATTCCTCTAGTTTTCCTAAATCCTTTTCCATTTGGTGTATCCCTCCAGGAACATCAACCCTGTTACAAATCTTTGTGTCATCAGCAAAAAGACACACCTTACCATTGAGGCCTTCTGCAATTTCGCTGATAAAGATATTAAACAATATGGGTCCCAGAACAGATCCCTGAGGTACCCCACTGGTAAAAATACCATGGTCTGAATATACTCCATTGACTACAACCCTCTGTTTTCTGTCCTTCAGCCACTGCCTAATCCATTCAACAATATGTGAGCTCAAGCTCAAAGACTGCAGTTTATTGATAAGCCTTCTATGTGGGACAGTATCAAATGCCTTACTAAAGTCCAGATAAGCGATGTCTACTGCACCTCCGCCATCTATTATTTTAGTCACCCAATCAAAAAAGTCAATAAGATTAGTTTGACATGATCTCCCTGAAGTAAACCCATGCTGTTTTTTATCAATCAACCCATGGGTTTTTAGATGTTCCACAATCCTCTCCTTGAGTATGGTTTCCATTAATTTCCCCACTATTGATGTCAGGCTTACTGGCCTATAGTTGCCTGATTCCTCTCTACTACCTTTCTTGTGAATTGGCACAACGTTTGCTAATTTCCAATCTTCTGGGACGACACCTGTTACCAGTGATTGGTTAAATAAATCTGTTAATGGATTTGCTAGTACACCTCTAAGCTCTTTTAATAGCTTTGGGTGTATCCCATCAGGCCCCTGTGATTTATTTGTATTAATTTTGGACAGCTGACTTAGAACCTCTTCCTCTGTAAAGACACATGCATCAAAGGATTCATTAGTCTTCCTCCCTAACTGAGGTCCTTCTCCTTCATTTTCCTTTGTAAAAACTGAACAGAAGTATTCATTGAGGCAGTCAGCTAGTTCTTTATCCTCTTCCATATACCTTCCTTCTTTTGTTTTTAATTTGGTAATTCCTTTTTTAATTTCCTTTTTCATTTATGTATCTGAAGAATGTCTTATCACCTTTTTTCACTGACTGAGCTAATTTCTCTTCTGCCTGAGCTTTAGAAGCTCTTATAACTTGCTTGGCCTCTCTCTGCCTCATCTTATAGATTTCCCGGTCATCCTCGTTTTGGGTGTTTTTATACTTGCTAAATGCCATCTTTTTGTTTTTAATGATTTTGGCCACTTCTGCTGAGTACCACAGTGGTCTCTTCCTTTTTGCCTTTACTGACAAGCCTAATGCACTTTTCTGTTGCCTTCAGTAGTGCCAATTTTAAGTAGTCCCATTTCTCTTGGACTCCATTGAAATTGTTCCAGTCTGATAGGGACTCGTATACCACTGATCTCATTTTAGAAAAGTCTGTTTTCCGAAAATCTAAAACTTTTGTTTTTGTGTGGAGTGACTCAGTCACTGTACTTATAGTAAACCTCACTGACTGGTGATCACTGGATCCTAAGCTTTCCCCTACAGTGATATCAGATACCAAATTGCCATTTGTGAACACCAAATCTAAAATGGCCTCCTTCCGGGTTGGCTCCTCAACTACTTGCTGTAGAGATAATCCCAGTAGGGAATTTAGAATGTCTGTACTCCTGGCAGAACTAGCTATTTTGGTTTTCCAGTTTATATCAGGAAGATTAAAGTCTCCCATAATGACAACTTCCCCTTTCAATGTCATTTTAGCCATTTCCTCAACTAGTAGATCATCCAATTCTTTGACTTGGCTTGGTGGTCTGTATATGACACCTACACCTATTCCTTGCTGTGGGACCTCTCTCCTCTATCTGGGTGCTGGGGCCGAAATAACAGAAAGTGACCTTCTCCATTGGTGGGTGACTTGAAGCCTGATTCTCTGCTATGGGACCTCTCTCCAATTGATATTGGTTAATTTTTATTTATTTTATTTTAATACATTTCCCTATCCACATTTGTTTGCAGGGCATTTACCTACATTTTGCTGCCTTTTGCAGCCCTCTAGTCTTTTCCTGGACTATTTTACAGCCTTTTTAGTGCCCAAAAGTTCGGGTCCCCTTTGATTTCAATGGGGTTCGTGTTCGGGTTGAAGTTCGGGTCGAGGACGGATATCGAACCCGAACATTTTTAGGAATTTCGGACTAACTTCTCGAACCCGAACTTCCAGGTGTTCGCTCAACTCTAAACAGAATCCATCACATAATTCATAATTTAACACCAGCATGTCGCTTATTACAAGTGTATGGCAAACTCCGAGGGTTCCGTTCTGCTAGCCATACACTTGTATTATGATGGCATGCTGGCATTCAGTTACGTTATAGATTCCGTGAGAACGAAATCTATTACATAATTCACTGAAAACCTCAACCCAAACCTAAACTCGTACCTGCCAAAAAGAAGGTTCTCTTAAATCTACTGGTCAGAAACAACATCCATTACCAGGTCCTTATGAGTCTGCTTCACTGTATATTGATTTCTCTAAGGCCATGCTTCAGCTACACCAATAATTTTTGCAAGTCGCCAAAGCACTTTGAAACCACAGGATGAAATATAAGTGGGAGTTTCCCACTAAATTGATCATTTCGTATGATAATTCAACCCATGTTCTATAGTCTCCTGAGGCTGGGGGGAACTGGCTCCTCCTCTGCTATTAGATGGTTCTATAGTAGCAGAAGGTCGCTTGCCTATTCGTTTGCCTAAAGAACCAGACTGAAGTCAGATCTTGTTATTTGTCTGAGATGGGATCAGTGCAGGATTATAGTAGTCATTTGTCTCTGATGTCTACTATGTGCCTATTATAAGGGAATTAGAGAACTATTCCTCACTATGGTATTCATTCAAGTACACACTTTAGTTTAGTTTTTTGTTCTCATTTTTGTTCTGGTAACTCTTATTCAGAACTATGGGGGAGATTTATCAAACTGATGTAAAGCCCATAGCAACATATCAGGTTCCTCCTTCTGTTTCCGAAAGAGCTGTCCAAAATGAACAGTGGAATCTAAATAGTTTCTATGGGAAACTAAGCCAGTTCTACTTTACATCAATTTGATAAATGACCCCCTATGGGTTTTTTTTCTCAGTCACGTTTATCTTATTCAAGAATTGGTATGTTTTTTTTTTTTTTTTGTACAAGACTCCTTTCTAATGTGCTGGAAGCCAGCATTCACACAATCTCCTGGTCAGACCATGCTCCAGTCTCTCTCATGACTAGAGTTGAGAGGACACCTGGATGTTTGGGTTCGAGGAGTTCGGTTGAACTTCACTGAAATGTTCGGGTTCTGGATCCTAACTTGACCCGAACTTGACCCCGAACCCGAACCTCATTGAAGTCAATGGGGACCCGAACCTTTGGGCACTAAAATGGCTTCATGTCACCCAGCAATGGAACAGGCCATTTTCACAAATTTAGGCTCCTGGCACTCAGACAGAGGATAGGTGCATTCACGGAAATAAGAGGTTAATGTCACTCAGCAAAAGAACAGGCCATTTTCACTAATTTAGGCCACTGGCATCCAGACAGAGGAGAGGTCAATGCACAGCAAAACAGGCTTCATGTCACCCAGCAATGGAACAGGCCATTTACACTAATTTAGTACCCTGGCACCCAGACAGAGGAGAGGTCAATGCACAGCAAAACAAGCTTCATGTCACCCAGCAATGGAGCAGGCCATTTTCACCAATTTAGGCCCATGGCACCCAGACAGAGGAGAGGTCAATTCACAGCAAAACAGGATTGATGTCACCCAGCGATGGAGCAGGCCATTTTCACTAATGTAGGTCCATAGCACACAGACAGAGGAGAGGTCAATGCAGAGCCAAACAGGCTTAATGTCACCTAGCAATATAGCAGGCAATTATCATAAATGTAGGCCCCTGGCACCCAGACAGAGGCGGGGTTAATGAATAGCAAAACAGGCTTTATGTCACCCAGCAATGCAGCAGGCGATTATCAGGAAATGTAGGCCCCTGGCACCCAGAGGAGAGGTGCATTCATGGCAATAAGAGGTTAATGTCAACCAGCAATGCAACAGGTCATTTTACTAATTTAGACTCCTGCTACCCAGAGAGAGGAGAGGTGGATTCAGGGCAATAAGAGATTAATGTCACCCAGCAATGGAGCAGGCCATTTTCACTAATTTAGGACCCTGGCAACCAGACAGAAGAGAGGTCAATGTACAGCAAAACAGGCTTCATGTCACCCAGCAATTGAACAGGCCATTTTCACTAATTTAGGCCCCTGGCACCCAGACAGAAGAGAGGCCAATGCATGGTAAAACAGGCTTCATGTCACCCAGAAATGCAGCAGTCGATTATCTGGAAATGTATGTCCCTGGCACCCAGACAGAGGAGAGGTCAATTCACAGCAAAACAGGCTTCATGTCACCCAGCTATGCAGCAGGCGATTATCAGAAATGTAGGTCCCTGGCACCCAGACAGAGGAGAGGTGATTTCATGGCAATAAGAGGTTTATGTCACCCAGCAATGGAACAGGCCATTTTCACTAATTTATGCCCCTGGCACCCACACAGAGGAGAGATGCATTCACAGCAATAAGTGGTTAATGTCACCCAGCAATGGAGCAGGCCATTTTCACTAATTTAGGCCCCTGGCACCCAGACAGAGGAGAAGTCAATGTATGGCAAAACAGGCTTCATGTCACCCAGAAATGCAGCAGTCGATTATCTGGAAATGTATGTCCCTGGCACCCAGACAGAGGACAGGTGCATTCATGGTAATAAGAGGTTAATGTCACCCAGCAATAGAACAGGCCATTTTCACAAATTTAGGCTCATGGCACTGAGGCAGAGGAGAGGTGCATTCATGGCAATAAGAGGTTAATGTCACTCAGCAATGGAGCAGGCCATTTTTACTAATTTCGGCCCCTGGCACCCAGAAAGAGAATAGGTGAATACACAGCAAAACGGGCTTCATGTCACCCAGCAATGGAACAGGCCATTTTTACTAATTTAGGCCCCTGACACCCAGACAGAGGAGAGGTAAATTCACAGCAAAACAGGCTTCATGTCAGCCAGCAAAGGAGCAGGCGATTATCATAAATGTAGGCCCCTGGAACCCAGACAGAGGAGAGGTCAATGCATGGCCAAACAGGCTTCATGTCACCCAGTAATCCAGCAGGTGATTGTCAGGAAATGTAGGCCCCTGGCACCCAGAAAGAGGAGAGGTGCATTCACGGCAATAAGAGGTTAATGTCACCCAGCAAAGGAACAGGCCAATTTCACTAATTTAGGCCCCTGGAACCCAGGCAGAGGAGAGATGCATTCACAGCAATAAGTGGTTAATGTCACCCAAGCAATGGAGCAGGCTAATTTCACTAGTTTAGGCCCCTGGCACCTAGAGAGAGGAGAAGTGGATTCATGGCAATAAGAGGTTAATGTCACCCAGCAATGGAGCAGGCCATTTTCACTAATTTAGGCCCTTGGCACCCAAACAGAGGAGAGATCAATTCACAGCAAAACAGGCTTCATGTCAGCCAGCAAATGAGCAGGCGATTATCATAAATGTAGGCCCTCTGCACCCAAACAGAGGAGAGGTCAATGCATGGCAAAACAGGCTTCATGTCACCCAGTAATGCAGCAGGCGATTATCAGGAAATGTAGGCCCCTGGCACCCAGACAGAGGAGAGGTGCATTCACGGCAATAAAAGGTCAATGTCACACAGCAAAGGAACAGGAAATTTTCTCTAATTTAGGCCCCTGGCACCCAGACAGAGGAGACATGCATTCACAGCAATAAGTGGTTATTGTCACACAAGCAATGGAGCAGGCTATTTTCACTAGTTTAGGTCCCTGCACCCAGAGAGAGGAGAGGTGGATTCATGGCAATAAGAGGTTAATGTCACCCAGCAATGGAGCAGGCAAGTTTCAATAATTTTGGCCCCTGCTACCCAGGGAGAGGAGAGGTGGACTCAGGGTAATAAAAGGTTAATTTCACCCAGCAATGGAGGAGGCCATTTTCACTAATTTTGGCCCCTGGCACACAGACAGAGTAGAGGTGCATTTATGGCAATAAGAGGTTAATGTCACTCAGCAATGAAGCTGGCCGTTTTCACTAATCTCACTCAGACAAAAGAGAGGTTCATTCAAATTGGGGTAGCACCCGAAATAATGGTACAAATAAAAAAAAGGATTCAATGAATAGGTGCACTGAAGTACAAGAATGTATGTATGAGGCATTTATGAAGTCCTGTGGGATCCATGCCTGGTTCATTTTAATGAACTTGAGCTTGTCAATGTTGGCTGTGGACAGGCGGCTGCGTTTGTCTGTAAAGACGCCCCCTGCTGTGCTAAATACACGTTCAGAAAATACACTGGTTGCAGGGGAGACCAGCACCTCCGAGGCATAAAGAGCAAGCTCAGGCCATATGGACAATTTGGAGAAGTTGAATGGGGCAGAACGATCAGTGAATACATGGAGGTGTGTGCACATGTAATGTTCCACCATATTGTTCAAATGCTGCCTCCTGCTAAGACGTTCCGTATCAGCTGGTGGTGCAGGTTGCTGTGGCGCGGTGACAAAACTTTTCCACATGTCGGCCATGCTAACCCTGCCTTCTGAGGAGCTGGCCGTGAAACAGCTTCGTTGGCGACCTCTTGCTCCTCCTACTCCTCTGCCTTCGCCTTGTGCTTATACTTGTCCCCCGTGTCAGTTGGGAATGCCCTCGCACATCTTCCTATCACGCTCCAGTGCAGGAATTAAGGTGGGCACGTTGTCTTTGTACCGAAGATCCCGCAAGGTGGCAACCCAGCAGTAGGCACAAGTTGCAATGTGGGCAACTCTGCTGTTGTTGCACAGGCACTGCAGCATGTAGTCGCTCATGTGTGCCAGGCTGGCCAGAGGTAGGTATAAGCTGTCCTTTATAGGTGGCGTATCGTCTGTGTCCTCCGTATCCCTCCAGCCACGCTCCAGTGATGGCCCTGAGCTGCGTTGGGTGCCACCCTGCAATGAACCCGGTTTCTCCTCCTCCTCTACCTCATCCTCCTCCTCCTCATCCGCAAGAACTGTGCCCTGGCTGTTCATATGTGTACCAGGCCTCTTCTGGTGCAGGAACCCACCCTCTGAGCCACTTTGGAATGACCCGCCTGAAACCCTGTGAAATGCCCCCTTTTCCTCTTCCTCCTCTGCGACATCTTCTTCCATCATCAACGTAATAGATTTTTCAAGGAGACATAGAAGTGGTATTGTAATGCTAACAATGGCATCATCAGCACTGGCCATGTTGGTTGAGTACTCAAAAGACCGCAACAAGGTACACAGGTCTCGCATGCAGGCCCAGACACTGGTGGTGAAGTGGTGCTGATCCGCAGAGCGACTGACCCGTGCGTGCTGCAGCTGAAACTCCACTATCGCCTGCTGCTGCTCGCACAGTCTGTCCAGCATATGCAAGGTGGAGTTCCACCTGGTGGGCAAGTCGCATATGAGGCAGTGAAATTGAAGGCTGAAGTTACGCTCCAGCGCAGACAGACAAGCAGCAGCAGGGTGAGAACGCCGAAAGCGAGTACGGATGGACCGCACTTTCAGCAGCAGCTCTTACATGTCTTGGTAGTTTTTAAGAAACTTTTGCACCACCAGATTCAGCACATGCGCCAGACAAGGGATGTGGGTCAAAGCAGCTAGTCCCAGAGCTGCAACGAGATTTCTCCCATTATTGCACACCAGCAGGGCAGGCTTGAGGCTCAGTGGCAGCAACCACTCATTGGCCTGTTGTTCTATGTCCCTCCAAAGCTCCTGTGCGGTGTGGGGTTTGTCACCCAAACAAATTAGTTTTAAAATCGCCTGCTGACATTTGCCCCTGGCTGTGCTGAAGTTGGGGGTGAGATTCTTTCGATGACCGGATGTGGGGGTGGTAAAGGAGGAGGATGCAGAGTAGGAGGAGGAGGCAACTGGAGGCAAAGAATAATGCCCTGCAATCCTCAGTGGTGGAGGGACATGCGCCAAACCGCTATCCACCTCGGGCCCAGCCGCCACTACATTTTTCCAGTGTGCAGTTACTGAGATACTACTTATTGGTCCACGTATCTGTGGTTTTGTGTACCTTGCCATAGATGCCGTTGCGCAGCGCACACTTGATTTTATCCTCCATTTGGTTGTGCAGCGAAGGTACGGCTTGCCTGGAAAAGTAGTGGTGGCGGGGAACTACATACTGTGGAACAGCCATCGCCGTCAGCTGTTTGAAATAGTTCATCTCCACCAGATGGAATGACAGCATTTCAAAGGCCAGCAATTTTGAAATGCTGGCATTCACGATCAGGGATCAAGGGTGGGTAGGTGGGTATTTTCTCTTTCTCTCCAGTGTTTGGGAGATGGAAAGCTTAACGCTTGCCTGTGACATGGTGGATATGCTTGGTGATTGTGACAGATGTGGTGGTGGTGTTGGTGGGACATTCTTTGTTTGCTGGTTGCCAGGTGCCATGTTGACGCCAGAGGTGGAGGAAGAGGCAGAGACAGCAGCAGAAGAGGGAGCAGGAGGAGCCTGAGACCTTTTGTGGTTTTTAAGGTGTTTATTCCATTGCAGTTCGCGCTTTGCATGTAGATGCCTGGTCACGCAGGTTGTGCTCAGGTTAAGAACATTTATGCCTCGCTTTAGGCTCTGATGGCACAAAGTGCAAACCACTTGTGTCTTGTCGTCTGGAACATGTGTGAAGAACTGCCATGCCAATGAACTCCTTGGAGCAGGCCTTGGTGTGCTCGGTGCCTGGGTGCAGTGGGTAGTAGCACGCATACTGTCTATTTAACGGCCGCTCAACTTTTGCACACTGCTCCCTCTTTTGCTGTGCTGTTGCATCTGCGCGACAACCGCCTCTTCCTCAGAACTGCACATGTCACTAGCACGACCTTCAGTCCAGTCTGGGTCTAGGACCTCATCATCCTCCACATCATCTTCCATCTATTCATGACCCCTGCCCTCCTCGTCGGTCTGTACATTGCAGAAAGCTACAGCAGTTGGCACCTGTGTTTAGTCATCATCAGAGATGTGCTGCGGCAGTCTTCCCATGTCCTCATTCTGCAACATAAGTGGTTGGGCATCAGTGGATTCAAGGTCTTCCAATTCTGAGGCAGGGCTAGGTGGATGGGCCGGGGAAACCCTGCCAACAGAGTTATCAAAAAGCATAAGAGTTTGCTGCATGACTTGGATCTCTGACTGCTTGGCTGATTTGCAAGGGGATGAGGTCAAAGACTGATGGGCATGGGCTGCAGGTGCCAACTCTGAGCTTTCTGCAGAGGACTGGGTGGGAGACACTGTGAAGGAACTGGAGGCACTGTCAGCCACCCAATCTACTACTATCGCCTGTGCATGTTCTGGCCTCACCATCCATAGAGAGGCATTTGGGTCTACCAAATAACACTGCAGATTCTGTCTCCTACTCGCACCAGAGGAAGGTGTTTCACTTGGACCGGTAGTTGGCACAGAATGGCCACGTCCTCTCCCAGCAGCAGGAGCTCCACCAACACCACCACGACCATGCCCACATCCCTCATTTGATGTTTTCCTCATTATTTGCATTCACCCACCAAGCTGAAAGATGTTTTCTTTCCGGTGCCAATTTAACTTCTAATTGTCAACAATTCAGTTCACTAAGGCAGTGCCATTGTCATAAAAATGCTCTGTGGACCAAGAACAAAGTTTTTTTGGCCAAAAACACACTGATTCTCAATTTCACTGCAGAAATGTAAAATATGTATTTGTACGCTGGATGCACAACTGTTTGGTGAAGCCAGAACACGTTTTTTATTTCCAGTAAAACACAGTAAAGCACTACTTTCATTCTGCAATTTAAAATTGGTATTTGTACACTGTATGCACAAGTGGTTGGTGGACCCAGAACATGGCTTTTTTCAATAAAAAACAGAAATGCAGTATTTCACTGCCATCAATAAAACGTAGGTATTTCTACGCTGTATGGAAAAGTGGTTTATGGACCCAGAACAAGGATATTTTTAATAAAATACAGAAATGCAGTATTTTACTGCTGTAATTTTAACGTAGGTATTTCTATGTTGTATGCAAAAGTGTTTTATGGACCCAGAACAAGGATTTATTTTAATAAAACACAGAAATGCAGTATTTCACTGCTATCAATAAAACCTAGGTTTTCTACGCTGTATGCAAAAGTGGTTTGTGGACCCAGAACAAAGATTTTCTTAAATAAAACACAGAAATGCAGTATTTTACTGCTGTGAATGAATGTAGGTATTTCTACGCTGTATGCAAAAGTGGTTTGTGGACCCAGAACAATGATTTTTTAAATAAAACACAGAAATGCAGTATTTCGCTGCTATCAATAAAACATAGGTATTTCATACGCTGTATGCACAAGTTGTTTGTGGACCCAGAAAAAGGATTTTTTCAACCTCTTGCCGCCACGCTAACGCCGATGGGCGTCAGCGCGGCGGCTTTCTCAGGTCTCACTGCCTCACTACAGCCTGCCAGCTTTGATCATGCGCTGGCAGGCTGTAGATGCGAATAAAACCGCATTTAAAACGCATATCAGACGCTGTTTTGTAAACAGCGTCTGATATGCCTGCTGTTTGCTCCTCTGGTGGTCCATTTGTCTTGGACCACCAGGGCAAACATAAGTAAAGTGCACCAATCACTACACACACCCCCCCTCACCCCCCATCACTGATTAACCCCTGATCACCCATGTCACCCCCCCCCCTGATCACCCCCTGTCACCCCCCCTGTCACTAATCACCCCCCTGTAAGGCTCATTCAGACGTCCAAATGTGTTTTGCGGATCCATGGATCTGCGGATCCGCAAAATACGGACACCGGCAATGTACTTTCCGCATTTTGCGGATCCGCACATTGCCAGAACTATATAGAAAATGCCTTTTCTTGTCCGCAATTGCGGACAAGAATAGGACATGTTCTATATTTTTGCGGATCCGGAAGTGCGGATCCCGAAGTGCAGATCCGCAATTCCGGATCCGAGCGGGACAAAGTCTGTCCCCATAGAATTGAATGTATCTACAATTACTTTCCGCAAAATTTTGCGGAACAGAATTGCGGATGTGTGAATGAGGCCTAAGGGTCCCTTAGCGATCGCAGCTTGACAGCTTTCCCCTCTTTTTTTTTTTTGCACATTGATCAATGTGAATGAAGAAATCTGCGACGTTCATTTTTTTCTTTCAGCCCAGGAAAAAACAGAAAAAAAAATCTCATTACCCGTATGGTCAATATAAGGAGAATAGCAAAAACTCCTAATTCTGGCCATACAGGTAATGATTGCGGAGACCCTCAAATGCCAGGGCAGTAAAAAAACCTCACAAGTGACCCCATTTTAGAAAGTAGACACCCCAAGGTATTCGCTAAGGGGCATAGTGAGTTCATGGAAGTTTTTATTTTTTGACACAAGTTAGCGGAAAATGAAATTTTTTGAAAAAAAAAAATTCAATTTCCGCTAACTTGTGACAAAAAATAAAAAATTCCATGAACTCACTATTAGAGATGAGCGAACACCTGGATGTTCGGGTTCGAGAGGTTCGGCCGAACTTCCGGAAAATGTCCGAGTTCGTGATCCGAACTCAATCCGAACTTCATCCCGAACCCGAACCCCATAGAAGTCAATGGGGACCCGAACTTTTGGGCACTAAAAAGCCTGTAAAAGACTCCCAGAAAGGGCTAGAGGGCTGCAAAAGGCAGCAAAATGTAGGTAAATCCCCTGCAAACAAATGTAGATAGGGAAATGAATTAAAATAAAATAAAATAAATAAAAATTAACCAATATCAATTGGAGAAAGGTCCCACAGCAAGGAATCATGCGTCATATCATCCACCACTGGAGAAGGCCAGTCTCATTTATTTGGGACCAGCACCCAGACAGAGGATACAGGTCCCACAGCAAGGAATCATGCGTCATATCAACCACCACCGGAGAAGGCCATTCATGTATTTTGGACCAGCACCCAGACAGAGGAGAGAGGTCCCACATCAAGGAATCATGCGTCATATCAACCACCAACGGAGAAGGCCACTCTCATTTATTTCGGCCCAGCACCCAGACAGAGGATACAGGTCCCACAGCAAGGAATCATGCTTCATATCAACCACCACCGGAGAAGGCCACTCCCATTTAGTTCGGACCAGCACCCAGACAGAGGAGAGAGGTCCCACATCAAGGAATCATGCGTCATATCAACCACCAACGGAGAAGGCCACTCTCATTTATTTCGGACCAGCACCCAGACAGAGGAGAGAGGTCCCACAGCAAGGAATAAGGCGTCATATCAACCCACACCGGAGAAGGCCACTCTAATTTTTTTGTGGACCAGCACCCAGACAGAGGATACAGGTCCCACAGCAAGGAATCATGCGTCATATCAACCACCAACGGAGAAGGCCACTCTCATTTATTTCGGACCAGCACCCGGACAGAGGAGAGAGGTCCCACAGCAAGGAATAAGGCGTCATATCAACCACCACCGGAGAAGGCCACTCTCATTTATTTTGGACCAGCACCCAGAGGATACAGGTCCCACAGCAAGGAATCATGCGTCATATCAACCACCACCGGAGAAGGCCACTCTCATTTAGTTCGGACCAGCACCCAGACAGAGCAGAGAGGTCCCACAACAAGGAATCATGCGTCATATCAACCACCAACGGAGAAGGCCACTCTCATCTATTTTGGACCAGCACCCAGACAGAGGAGAGAGGTCCCACATCAAGGAATCATGCGTCATATCAACCCCCACCGGAGAAGGCCACTCTCATTTATTTTGGACCAGCACCCAGACAGAGGATTCAGGTCCCATAGCAAGGAATCATGCGTCATATCATCCACCACTGGAGAAGGCCACTCTCATTTATTTGGGACCAGCACCCAGACAGAGGATACAGGTCCCACAGCAAGGAATCATGCGTCATATCAACCACCACCGGAGAAGGCCACTCTCATGTATTTTGGACCAGCACCCAGACAGAGGAGAGAGGTTTTCACAGCAGAGAATCAGGCATTTAGATCACCCACCACTGGAGTAGGCCACCATTTAATGGGACCCCGGCAACCATGTCAGATGGCACAAACATCAGCTTCACATCACCCAGCACAAGAGAAGGCCACTTTGAGAGACTTTGACCCCTGCACCCAGACGGAGGAGAGAGGTTTTCACAGCAGAGAATCATGCATTTAGATCACCCACCACAGGAGTAGGCCACCATTTAATGGGACCCCGGCAACCATGTCAGATGGCACAAACATCAGCTTCACATCACCCAGCACAAGAGAAGGCCACTTTGAGAGACTTTGACCCCTGCACCCAGACGGAGGAGAGAGGTTTTCACAGCAGAGAATCAGGCATTTAGATCACCCACCACAGGAGTAGGCCATCATTTAATGGGACCACGGCAACCATGTCAGATGGCACAAACATCAGCTTCACATCACCCAGCACAAGAGAAGGCCACTTTGAGAGACTTTGACCCCTGCACCCAGACGGAGGAGAGAGGTTTTCACAGCAGAGAATCATGCATTTAGATCACCCACCACAGGAGTAGGCCACCATTTAATAGGACCCCGGCAACCATGTCAGATGGCACAAACATCAGCTTCACATCACCCAGCACAAGAGAAGGCCACTTTGAGAGACTTTGACCCCTGCACCCAGACGGAGGAGAGAGGTTTTCACAGCAGAGAATCATGCATTTAGATCACCCACCACAGGAGTAGGCCACCATTTAATGGGACCCCGGCAACCATGTCAGATGGCACAAACATCAGCTTCACATCACCCAGCACAAGAGAAGGCCACTTTGAGAGACTTTGACCCCTGCACCCAGACGGAGGAGAGAGGTTTTCACAGCAGAGAATCATGCATTTAGATCACCCACCACAGGAGTAGGCCACCATTTAATAGGACCCGGCAACCATGTCAGATGGCAAAAACATCAGCTTCACATCACCCAGCACAAGAGAAGGCCACT